>CAUYLG010011678.1:0-102336 GCA_963573385.1 Cacajao melanocephalus | reverse complement strand
AAGACCCTGTCTCAAAAAAAAAAAAAAAAAAAAAAAAAAAGCTAGATATAGTTGCATACACCTGTAGTCCTAGCTGTTTGTTTTGGGAACCTAATATGAGAGGATTGGTTTAGTCCAGGAGATTGTGGGTGCAGGGAGCGG
This sequence comes from Cacajao melanocephalus, assembly GCA_963573385.1. Lineage (NCBI taxonomy): Eukaryota > Metazoa > Chordata > Mammalia > Primates > Pitheciidae > Cacajao > Cacajao melanocephalus. Next base: position 102,195 of record CAUYLG010011678.1, on the reverse strand, counting down.
TGTTTGCAACAATAACTATCTTTTTTTTTTTTTTTTTTTTTTTTTTTGAGACAGGGTCTTGTGGCGTTGTGCAGGCTGGTCTCAACTCCTGGCCTCAAGCAATCTGCCTGCATCAGCCTCCCTAAGTGCTGGGATTATAAGCATGAGGCACCTAGCCAACCTGGTCTTTCATATTGCTTGATTTCTGTGTCTGTGTCACTGTTAAAATTAGAACTTGTTGTCTTGACTTTGGCTGTTTTCAATGGTATGACATGGAATGAATTAGAACTATCCTGGGTGAATGTGCAGGAAACAAGTCAGATCCTTCAAAAAGCTCACTTCTATAAATACTATAAATATAGGAATTAAACAGTTTTCCTCCCAAAAAGGTCTACTGAAAGAGGCCCAATTTAATTCAGATTATCTCAATTCAAAATCAATATAAAATAACTTATTAGGTACGTGCTATTTTTCAGGCATTTGTGGAATGAGTGGACTGATTAAAAGTCAGGATGGCCAAATCAGGCACTTTAGTTTAGTAGGTCATAGAATCCCAGAATTGTAAAGCTGGAAGGAACAGTAAACAGCTAACTGGATCTATAATTTATAGGTGAGTAAGCAGAGACCATAGTTAAGCAATAACACATGTTAAAAGTCAACAGCTAGTAGGTCAGCTTGAACCAAACCTCAGGCCCACACCAAGTCCAGGGATCTTTCCAAAGGTCAGTCCTCTTTTTATATCTTAAGTACAATCTGTCATGTGTGAAGTTACCATCTAACTGTGTTTTAAACTCTGTGCTAACAGGGCCATGATTAACACTGACATCTCCACTCAATGGAGTATTATGCAGCCATTACATGTAATACTTATGAAGCTTACATAATAACAGAAAAGTGGCCAGGGAGTAATGATATGGGAAGAAGTAGGAAATAAAGCTGCATGTATAGCATAGTGGCAATGCTTTTAAAAACCTTTACATAGGAACAAAAAGTAAAAAAAAATTAGAAAAGTATTTGCACTTACATCTGAATGGTGAGGCTAGCAAAAAGTGTTTCCCCTATTCCTACTCTCCAGTATTTTAAAACCTTTAGAGACATATATACTTTTAAGGTGGAAAAGTGAAAACAACTCTTCTGCCATGTTCAGAAATAATTAAGGCAAAGCCCTTTTGCTGTGGATCTGAAGATGTTTCTAGAGCAGAATAAACACTCAAAAAATGAGCAAACCATCCACTGGAGAAATTAGAGTGAGGGCACGAGTGGTGCTCCCCTAAGCTTTTTTTTGCAGGGAGACCAGGAGGGAATGAGGTAATTTGGCCAATGGAGACAGGAGGGCTTTCTCCACCCACGTTCAGCCTGAGCCATGGAAAAGAAAAGTGATTAAAATGCACAACAGAGAAGCTCCCCTACCACCAACCAACAAGGATCCTCTCCCAGCACCAGGGAGCACACTTGAGCAACAAGCTCACTTGAGCGTGCACAATACAAGAAGGCTCCTGACCCTAAGAAATGAAAGTGACTAATTAAAATAGGGAAATCCTATGCTTCATTGCACCACTCAGCTACTCATTTAAATCATTATTACCAAACATGTATGAACTCTCACTATTTCTCTGCAAACGCTGATCCAGAACACCTTTCCTGGATCACTCATTTCAGTCAATTCAGCAGATTCTGACTGGAATCTGCCTTAACAACTATGTTGAGGCATAGTTAAATGAAATAAACTGCACGTATTTAAAACATGCATTTTGAACCATGCATTTTGAAGTTTTGATATATTTGTATACCCATGAAACCACAGCCACTATTAAGATACCAACATTTTCATCGCTCCAAGTTTTCTTATGCCCTTTCCCTTCAACTCCGTCTAAACCCTTTCACTGCCCCCCAGGCAACCATTCATCTGCTTTCTGTCACTATAGATTCTTTTGCATTTTCTAAATACGTATACAAATGGAATTACACAGTATGTATTCCATGTCTGGTTTCTTTAACTCAGAATAATGGCTTTGATATTCACTCAAGTTGTTAAGGGTGTCAGTTGGTGGCTTCCTCTGATTCATCATCAGCGTTCTGCTGATCAGTATTCCATTGACCCATTAATCAATGGTCTCTTATATTTTGAGTGTATTACAAATTAAGCTGCTGTATTTGTGTGGACGAATGTTTTTATTTCTCTTGAGTAAACAGCTAGGAGTGGAACAGCTGAGTTCCATACATGTTAGGTGTATGTTTAACTTTTTAACTAAATACCAAACTGTTGTCCATTTTACAAACTCACAGCAGTGCCTGAGAGTTCTGGTTGCTCCACATCCCTGCCATCACTGGGTATATTCAGTCTTTAGCCACTCTGGGAGGTACCTATGGATATTTTGTTGTGTATCACACCTCTACGTCCCATCCCAGTCTCCCTGTAGCAGAAAGCCCAGAGGAACTCTTCTGGCACCCTCACTCCAACTTCTTGAGTGGATGGTTTGCTCTTCTCTGTGTTTGAGTGTTCATTCCACTCCAGAAACATCTTTAGACCCACTGCAAAAGGGCTCTGCTTCTGCCTGAAAATGATCTCTAAGCTTCCTTTCTGGGTTTCCTCTTCTGTCTTGATCATGAAGCAAGCTAGCAGTCATGGAATACTTACTCTACGAGTTTCCTAAGGCTACTGTAACAATTGATCATGAATCTGATGGCTTGAAACAATGGAAATTTGTTCTCTCACATTTCTTGATGTCAAAAGTCTGAGATCAAGGGGTCAGCAGGGTTGTTTCCTTCTGGAGGATCTGCATGCCTTGTTTAGATTCTGGTGTTCCATGACTTGTGGATACATCTACTCTAGTCTTGCCTCTGTCTTCTCAGCGACTTCTTCTCTGTGTCTGTGTCAAATTTCCCTCTGCCTTTCTTATAAGGACATTCATCATTGGATTCAGGGCCTACCATATAATCCAGGATTATCTCATTTTCTCAAGATCTTTAACCACATCTTCAAAGACTCTTTTTCCAGAGTAAGGTAACATTCACAGATTCCAGGAATTTGACATGGATATCTTTTGGAAGGTCATTTTCAACCTACTGTGCTTCCTAAGAACTAGGTACGATGCTAGACATAGCAACTATGTGATTTCCTCATAAAAACTCTGTGTGGCATTATTCCTATTTTTCAGGTAAAACAGGCTTAAAGAAATATCTTCTCAAAGTCTAGTGCCAGTTAGGGGATGAAATCAGTAATCAAACCCAGTTTTTCCAGCTTCCTAGATTGCTCTTTGCTTCTCTGTCACAGAGACTTTAAAACTTCCAGAATGCAGAAAATCCCACCTGAAACATGTTTATTGAGTGGATTCATAGCATAGGAGCTATTAATTTTGCTTCATTATTGGAAGCTCTGAAGTGGTCTTTGGGTCAGTGATTGTCAATGAATGCTGGCTTTATATCAGACTCACTTGAAGAGCTTTTTTAAAAAATGCTCAGTTCACTCCTTGAGCCAGTATTTTGGGGGTCTCAGATTTTTACAAAACTCAAGTAAAACTTTTGTGCAGCCAGGATTGAGGAACTCAGGGATTTTCTACCCAACCTGTGGCTTCCATGCTGTCGACCATTTCCCTCAGACTTCCTTGGAAGTCCTCTGAGGTAGGTTAATTACATTCAATGATCAGAAATGACTCTCAATATCTTGCAGTGTCAAAGCCCAAGCCTTGTTCTAAACCTACCCATCAAGTCTCTGGAAATTGTAAGATGTCTGACTTAGATTCTATCAGCCCGTTTGCTCATCAAGTTAAATTCTATAGGTCTGAATAAATGAATGAGCTTATTTTACAGTGCTGCCCAGTCTCTGGTTCTTTTTGTTAATCACCATCCAGGTGCTTCTTGAAGAGAGATCTTCCAGACCCTTATCTGTGGAAAGTAATGTATCAAAAATACACCACCAAAAACCTCACACACAGAGACATAAGGAAGGACATTGTTTCCATCAAAGGAATATGGAGTCAAATTAACTTTTCTTTTTTTTCTTTGCATAATTAGAAGTGGCTGGATGGATTTCATCTGATTTTCTTTCTCTAAAAATTGCCTAAGGATTAAAAGCAAACATGGAAAGATTTATCCCCAAAGTACATATTTGGGAGACAGTTATGGCACCTTAATCATTGTTCTGTTGAATGCAATAATTAAGGAATTTAGATACCTATGTTGATATACTTCAATGTTCATTTAAAATATCTTAGTGTTCTGTGTCTTTCAGTGCATTTCTAACAAGCCATGTGCTATTGAATATGTCTATGGTGTTTCCTTTTCAATTTTTGTGGGTACATAGTAGGTGAATATATTTATGGGGTACATTAGATGTGTTGATACAGGCATGTAATGAGTAAATAATTACATCATGATAAATGGGGTATAGATCCCCTCAAGTATTCATCCTTTGCGTTACATACAATCCAATTATAATCTTTCCATATTTTAAAATGTACAATTATTATTGACTATAATCACCCTGTTGTACTATCAAATCTATTGTGTTTCTTTGTACTTGATGTTTCATTATGATCTCTCTTACCTGACACAATTTGGTTGAGAAATTCCGAGTTTTCAGGTTTGTCTGTGAGAAGTGTATTATGTGCAATGTTTATTGTTTTGCTTTTTTGTATTAGAGTCTGTTTGCACATTTTCCATAGAGAATTAGGGGCTACTCAAAGCTGTTCTTGGAATTCACTTTTTATCCATGCGATCTACACTCTTTAAGAAAACATAGGAAGAGATATTTGGCCCACCTGCCAAGTAATCTCTAAGACTTCTCCCAAAGTCTCTTTCACAGAATACTCAACTGAAAGTAGTTAAGTTGTAATCAAATCAAATGCCTGAGTTTTGGGTCCTGCCAAACGGAAGAAAGGGTTTCTGGGAGGGTCCTACTGCAGAATAATAAAAAGCCCCCGAGTTTAAGCACCTGTCCTGGATTGATTCTGTTCTTGACCTCACAGCAAAATGGGTTGAGTGGTCTTATGTGGCATCTTACAATCTTATTCCTTTACACAGCTCCAAAAAATGTGAGGTTTCCAAAAACAATAGCTCCCTGGGGGAACTATCATCCGAAAGCACTGTGCAACTTCTATCTTCCAAAAAGGACTCAGCAGGGAAATTTTTAAAATTTCTCCTCTGGATGTGCTGAGAGAGGGCAGTCCTCACGTGTCTGCATGATTGAGTCCCAGAAACTCTGAATGGAGGCTTGCCGAGAGATTCTGCATTGTAACTCTGTCCTCAAATGCCCACCAGGTAGAGGGTGTGGCCTGGAAAAAAGTTTGCACATAATAATTTTCTATTCAGTCATCATAATAAGTACAGTTCCCACAGTCTGGGGTTGTTTGGGCCATTGCAGAACTGACTAAAATGTCATGTATTATTCACTTGACCTGATCTAGTTGTTACGAAGTCCAAAAGCAAGGGAAAGCCACTGACTATTTAGAGGCCAGTGATTTGGACCACATTTATGACAGATTCAGATGTCTGTGAAATATTCCATGTGACCATTAGGGCAACAGACTTTATAATGCCCAGAAGTTGCTGATCAACTGGGAATATTAATATAGTTTTACAGCCTTAATTAATCAAAAACTATGGATATTTTTTCTACTTTCTTTGACTTTTGAGAGTGTCAGCCAACAGCTTTTGAGCACCCATTTTGGTGAAACACATTGCTTCCAGGGAGCAAAGACTATTTGAAAAATGTGGTCTTTGCACTAGAAGATTCCACAGCCTCCATGAGGGAAACACTATTAGCTCACTGGTGGTGCTCAAATAAAGAAGAAAATCTAAGGCAGGAAGATCTTCCTTTGGGGGTCCCAAAATGAAGAAATTGAAGAGCAAGCCTCAGTGTTCCCAGTCTCCAGGAGGCCACCAGTTAGATGTCAGGGATGGACAGAGGGATCAGAGACAGAGTTTGAAAGCAGGAGGCAGGATTATGGCATATGGAAAGTACTGTCTACATGTTTGCCAGATAATCATAATATCAAGCCATGTAGTATAACTCTTTCAGTGTCAAAACCCCCACTTAAACATATTTAAACAAAAAAAAGGGGGGGGAGGTAAGAAATTCATTAATATTCCTAAAAAGCTCAGAGTTGCATGCATGCTTTGCTGGATACAGGTATTCATGTGACTGACTCAGGTTGCTGTCTTTCATCCTTTAAAGTTGAATGACTTTGAGGAGTACACGTTGGATGTTCTGTGATGCAGACTCTTAAGAGTTGAAAGAGACTGTAGAGATTACTTGGCAACCACTCCAAATTCCTCTTCACCTGTTTCTCCTAAAAACCATAAGCTAAACATGGCTCATTGGATCAACTAACTATGGGTCATGTCCCCATTTGTGTGTCAATAATGGTGAGCAGAGAGGTGAGATATTTTGACTGGTCAGGACTGATGACATGTTATCCCCCACCCCCATACGCAGGGTGGTTATGCATAAAAAACATCATCTGTGGCCGGAAGATGAGGCAATGGATCCAAGGCCAGAATTTAAAAAATTAATCTTCACCAAAAATACCATGCATTATGTAATTACTATGTGTTAGGAAGTGTGCAAAAAACTTTATAAATGGTAAACCATTTTATCTGTCCAAACATCCCATGAAGATGGAATGATATTCAAAATATTAACATAGGCACCTACATATCAGAATACATGTGGGAGAATCCTTGTGCACCTGGCAGGATCCTGGAGGCCCAGAATGCGGCAGGCATTAACCCTGGATAATGGGCATTTTGGGGAAAGAGAGCTCTTATGGGAGAGGCCAGGGAAGTCAAATGGTGAAAAAGCACATGGGTGGGGAACTCAAGCCAGGGGAGCTCTGTGAACTCTTTCAGAAGTAATTCAGCATTTTCTAATAGCTGGGAGGGCCATACTCCTGTATATCAGCTATCAGATAGCCATAGAAATAAGGACTATCTCCAGTTTACAAGTGAGGAAACTGTATCTCATAGAGCAGTAACTTGCTCAAGGTCACATTAGTAAACTGTGGAGATAAATTCAATGCTTGTTTGTCTCATTCTAAAGTCTATGCCATACCAAAAAAAAATGATTCATTCAGAGATCCTTCATTTATTTTAATGTGTTTTTGTATACCCATGTCTTGCCTTTGAATGAGAAAGAAGATGCTTTCCTGAAAACTAGTGTAGCCTCAGTGCTTCCAGAGTGACTTTTACCAGGACAGAACTCACAAAGATGCCCAGGATTCCAAACCTTCACCTTCCCATCGCTCACTCCATTACCATAATTACTATTCCCTCAAATGCTAATGGAGCATCTAACATGTTCAATATTTGCTCCTGAGAACAGCAAGACATAAAAGTAATGATATAAACATGGACCTTTTCTTGTATCATTTAGATTACAACCTAAACTTTGTTGCAAAAACTCAAAGGAAAGAATTTTTTTATTAGAAAGGTAAAATGTTCTTTGGACATATTTTAGGATTAAGAATCATTTGTAATATTTTGTAAAAGTTGATTCTGGAATGTAAGCCACTCCCACCCCTCATCTAATCGTGAATTCCTCAATAGCAAGTATAAGCACTGGGGAATATGGCACTAGTCTTTCTGCTGCTTTTGACATTGAGAATGATTTCATCCCTTCCCTAATAACATGGTAGTAGTCACTGGAGAAGCATAGATGAGTCAAACAATGTCCTTAGATTATAATTGCATGGTGGAAACAGGTACCAAAAAATCAAGAATTGTAACAAATTGTTATTAGTTGCTAAATGTAAAGAAGTTTGGCATGATGGTCTTTGAGGTCACATTGCTTGGGTTAGAATCCCAGCTCCAATTCAGGAGGCTGAGGTAGGAGGATTACTTGAGCCAGGAGGTCGAGGCCACTGCACTCAGCCTGGGTGACAAAATGAGACCCTGTCAAAAAAAAAAAAAAAAAAAAATCCCAACTCCAGCTCCACCACTAAAACACACTGAGGCTTAGTTTCCTAGCCTGTGATAAGGGGACATAAAAATATCTCCTTCATATGGCTGTAGTGAGGATTATTAAAACAGCCAGGCCGGGTGTGGTGGCTCACACCTATTATGCCAGCACTTTGGGAGGCCAAGGCAGGTGGATCACGAGGTCAGGAGTTAGAGATCAGCCTGGCCAATGTGGTGAAACCCTGTCTCTACTAAAAATACAAAGATTAACCTGGCATGGTGGCACGTGCCTGTGTCCCAGCTACTCAGGAGGCTGAGGCAGGAGAATTGCTTAAACCCAGGAGGTGGAGGTAGCAGTGAGCTGAGATAGTACCACTGCACTCCAGCCTGGGTGGCAGAGAGACTCTGTCTCAAGAAAACAAAAACAAAAATTAACTAGGTTAAGTGCTTAGCATAATATCTGGTATATTCTATACCAAATGCTCTGAGAAGAATCATAGAACAGGGACATGTCAATCAGACTACTGAACTAGAGGTAGCTTCCTGGAGGAAGTATTACTTTAATAAATTCTGGAAGATAAATAAAAACTGAATAGATGAAAGAAGTGGAAAAGCTATTGAGATTAGGAATGTTAGATAATAAAGCAAGGTAAGGAATGTTAAGATAAGAAGGCAGGGGACGCCATGATGTTATCAGGATGCTAGAATGAAGGGAGTGTGGAGCTAGAGAAATAGATTATGCCATGATGTATGGGCCTATGTTTGACATGTTTTGTGTACCACAGGATCTGTAGCACAGTGTTGTGTATATGAATGAACCTGTGAGTGAATGTTTAAATGAAAACATATCTTAGGTTACTAGCGTTCTGGAGGTGGGGAGTGGAGAAAACCTTTGCTACTGAGCCACCTAGATTTTCATCATAAAAAAAGGCAGATACAACAAAGATGCTGGAGTGAAACCAGCAGCTTTAGTCTCATAAGGGTGAAATCTAGAAACTAGCAACAACAGAAAGTTGTAATAACCACTGGGGCGAAGTGACAAAAAGGAGAGATGGTGTTTGTTGCCTCACAAAAGCTAGAGTGAGAAGAGGTGTAGCAACAGGGGTCTGGAGGGGGACACAGTTGCTGCCACAGATGCTTCCCTGAAGCAGGGAAGGAAAAGGAAGCCATGCCTCCACCTCCCACTTTTCTACCCCACCAATCTCCTGCTGATGTCTTCTATTGTGGAAGCCATCCCTCAAAGCAGTTCAAGCTGGTTTCTTTCCTAGCAGGAGAGTGAACAGAGAATGGATCAGGATGGGTCAAATGGGGAATAACCACCACAGATGTCAAGGTCATTAACACATCTTAAGATGCGCTTGGTCCGTCTTTAAGACTGCTCACTGGGACTTAACTCCTTGTGACTTCTTATTGTCTGTGGCAATCCAGAGGTGTTGGGCTTTGGTTCAAAAGTAGGCAGAGATGGTCCCATGTGAGGCAATGAATGGGGCCAAGCTAACTGCCTGAAACTGGGAATAAGTCAGAGCTCTTTTTGAAAAGGAAGGAAAAAAGCTAAAATAAATTGTAATCTCTGCCTGGAGTCATGACTTATAAAAATTTGTTATCAGTGACAGGTAAAAGTTGACACATTTTCACAACCAGAACCTGGACCAACCTCCCCGCCAACCTGCTTCAAGTGCATGTATATACTTTCCATAGCTCCAATGTCAATGCTTACCCCAACATTGCAAAATAAGTATCCCAAGCCACCAATATATCACCTATTTATGGATTAAGGATCTTGTGAGTAAGGGATGAAAATAACCACCATACCACTAAACAGTCATATTTAGTTCAAAAAGGGAAGAAATTTCATTGAAAATGATCCTCTGTACCACCATCCGAACATATATGAGACAAGCTCTAGTGCTCAGAAAGTCAGTCAAGAACTTCAGCAATTGGGAGAAGTCACTCCAGACAAAAAGAAAAGTATGGACCTATATAAAAATAATTTTTAAATGAGTATACTTAAGTTTACCAAAGAGACAAATGTAGGAATATTATTTATTTTAAAAAATGAAATTGGTCAGGCATGGTGGCCAACACTTTGAGAGGCTCAATACTTTGAGAGACTGAGGTGGAAGGATTGCTTGAGCCCAGGAGTTCGAGACCAGCCTGAGCAATACAGTGAGACCTTGTCTTTAAAAAAGAAAAAGAAAAAGAAAAGAAACAAAAAGCAAAGACAGGAAGGAATATATTTTAAAAACCAGGAATATTGGAAATAAAAGACTGAATGTAAAAAAAAAATATATTAAACTCTAGATGGATTAAATCAACTAACTGAAAGAATTCAGGCAGAATTTAGCACAGATATAAAGAGATGAAGACTACGGAAAACGCATTAGGGAGACACACATGCAAGATAGATTGAGATACTTCAATATACCCTGAATAAGAGTGAGAGAAACAGAGCATGTGCTCTAGAAAGGCAGAGCAACAATATTCAAAAGAATAATGGTTGAAGTTTCTAGCATTGATGAAAAATAAGACTTTCTGGACTTAGGAAGTATAACACTAAGCAAGGTCAAATAAAATGAATCCATATATTAAAATATTATAAGATGGCATAATGGTATATAATCAAAGATTAGAATCATGAAAGCTACCATGAAGAGAAGATGGATTACCTACAAAATGAAAACAATCAAAGTGGACTTTTCCTCAAGAACTGATGCCAGGAGACTGTGAAGTAGTATCTTCCAAATGATGAGGGGAAATAACTGCCAAACTCAAATTCTATACCCAGCTAAACTATCATTAATAGTGCTGTGGTGGTGGCAGTGGTAGTGATGGTGGTGATGAAGATCTTTCTTCAGATATATGACAGCTAAGGAACTTTATTACCTGTCTTAGTCTACTTGGGCTGCTATAACAAAATACTGTAGACTGGATGGCTTAAACAACAGATAATTATTTCTCACAGTTCTGGAAGCTGAGAAGTCTAAGATCAAGGTGCTGGCTGATTTAGTTCCTGGTGTAGGTCCTCTTCTCGGCTTGTAAACAGATATCTTCTGAATGTGTCCTCTCTCGGTGGAGAGAGAGAGGTTGAGATTGAGATTGAGAGAGAGAGAGAGAGCACAAGCACACATTCTGGTCTCTTTATAAGGGCACTAATCCCACTATGATGACAACCCCTCAACTTACCCTCCCAAAGGCCCCACCTTGTCATACCATCACACTGGCGGCTAAGTCTTCAACATATGAACTTTGGGGGACACAAACATTCAGTCTGTAACACTACCCCATGTCCTCAACAAAGTAACGTAAGTACTTTACAGGAAGAAAACCAAATCCAGGATAAAGAAATGAGGCAAGAAACAGTGATGAAGTAAGTCCAGAAATTGGGTAATGCATATTGTTAAAAGTTTGTAAATATTTAGTGATAAATTTAATTTCTATAAAATAAAATCATTGCATTGTGTTTTTCTAAAAGGTAGAGTGTTTAATAATGAGACAACAATACAAAGTCTTTATTTTATATCTAATTAATGCTGCAATTTAATTGGTCATTGCCTGATTTTTTTTTTCACGGTAGCTATAATTTCTTACAGCCTTAAGCTTTATACAATATTCATTAGGTCTTATAAATAATCTAGAGATGATTTAAAGTATATGAGAGGACTGTATAGGTTATATGCAAATACTATATCATTTTATATCAGAGACTTGAGCATCCACATATTTTGCTATCTACAAGGGATCCCGAAACCAGTCCCTCCATTGGATACTGAGGGGCAACTGTATCTTCTTCTAAAGGATGTTTTAAAATTACATATGTATCACACATCAATATTAAATATATGAATACAGAGGTTATTAAAAATATATAATTAAGTCCCTTTTAAAAATGGTAGAGTACACTTGGAGAAGCAAGGAAGGAATACAGAAGGTCACCTGATGCGTGACTGCATGGCACCCGTGGTTATGCCAGCAGCATTTGTCAGTTAATGGTGGTTTGCCATTAGATAACTACCAGCCTCTCGTTTCAGCACGTATTTGTAGTAGCATTCAATATTCATTATATGTTGAAACAGGTATTCTACTCAACTTTCCACATGAAGGTATCTGAAAGATGGCAGTTTAAAATCAAAAGCCAAGTTTGTGGCTCTGAACAAGCACACAGCTGAACAGTGCAGAATGAAGATGAATAATTTCAGCCCCAGATCCTGAAAAACTGGAAGGTGAGCCATGCAAGATGAAATAATTAATGATTTTTGGAGCAGCCCATTGCAAGGGGACCCAAATATTGCAAAACACACCATTTGTGTTCTCCTTCCCTTTGCTACAACACTCTGTGCTCCAACAAAAACAAAATGAATGAATAGACTTGATGTTGCAGCTGAGATGAAGTTCTGACTCAATCCCATTGTTTCAGACATTAATACGTGATAGAGATGTAAGATAGAGTTCACTAAATACCTATTCAATGTTTGTGTTTCCTAATAAAAAGCATAAACCAAAAGACTGCTTTATCTTTGATATAATTCATTCTCAATAAAATAAAATTGATCTGTTAATAATTTTCCATTATAATGTATATTAAAAGTATATAAATTATCAATAATAAAAATTAAGCAAAAGATTTGAACAGGACTTTCACTAAAAAAAATCTACACGGCCAGGCACAGAATGACAAATATCACATGTTCCCACTCATATGTGGGAGCTAAAAAAATTGATCACACGGAGGTAAAGACTGAAGTGATAGACACCAGGGACTGAGAAAGGTGTGAGTGTGAGAGAGCGATGAAGAGAAGCCAGCTATTGGGTACAAATATACAATTAGATACAATAAATAAGTTCTCTTTTTTTGAGACAGAGTTTCCCTCTTGTTGCCCAGGCTGGAGTACAGTGGCTCAGTCTTGGCTCACTGCAACCTCCGCCTCCCGGCTTCAAGCAATTTTTCTTCCTCAGCCTCCCGAGTAGTAGCTGAGATTACAAGCACGCACCACCACACCCAGCTTTTTGTATTTTTAGTAGAGACAGGGTTTCACCATGTTGGTCAGGCTGACCTCGAACTTCTGACCTCAGGTGATCCGCCCACCTCAGCCTCCCAGAGTGCTGGGATTACAGGTGTGAGCCACCGTGTCCAGCCAGAATAAATAAGTTCTAGTCATAGAAGAGTACCATAGTTAACAACAATGTATTTTACTTTTTAAAAAGCTAGAAAAGAGGACTTGAAATATACCCAACATGTAGAAATGACAAATATTTGAGTGACAAATATCCTAAATACAAATTCCTGACTTGGTTATTACATATTCTACGCATGTGATGAAATTTTACATGTAGTCCATAAATATGTACAAATATAATGTATCAAAAACAAATCCTTAGCCAGTTGCAATGGCTCATACCCGTAATCCCAGCACTTTAGGAGGCCGAGGTGGGTGGATTACCTGAAATCAGAGTTCGAGACCAGCCTAGCCAACACAGCGAAAACCTGTCTCTACCAAAAATACAAAAGTTATCCAGGTGTGGTGGCATGTGCCTATAATCCCAACTACTCAAGAGGGTAAGGCCTGAGAATCACTCCAACCCAGGAGAAAGAGGTTGCAGTGAGCTGAGATCATGCCATTGCATTGTAGTCTGGGCAGCAGAGTAAGACTCTGTTTCAAAAAATGAAAAATAAATCTACCTGACAAACACATGCAGGATGTTCAACATCACTAACCATTAGGGAAATGCAAATTAAAATCAAACGAGATACCACTACACACCCATTACAATCACTGAAACTAAAGACTAACAATAACAAGAGCTGGTGAGAATGTGAAGAAACTACAGTTCTCATGAATTGCTTTAAACAACACATTTATTCTACAGTTCTCAAGGCCAGAAGTCCAAAATAGAAGTACAGGCAGGGCCCTGCTTCTTGTAGAGGCTTTAGGTTGTGAATAACTCCCTGCCTCCTCCAACGTTGCTGGCTGTTGGCTTTCCTTGGCTTGTGGCTGCATCTCTCTTTCCCCCATCTTCCTGTCACCTCCCTTCTGTGTGTCTGTCTCTAATCTCTCTCTGCCTCTCTGTTATAAAGATACATGTGATGGCATATAGGGTCCACCCAGATAATCCAAGATCAGTTCCTCCTCTTAAGATCTTTGACAGTCACTCCTTTTCCCATGCCAGGAAATATTCAGTTTCTGGGTATTAGGATGTGGACCTATCTTCAGCCCAACCCAATCATCCACCAACCAGTAAATGGATAAACAATTTGTGATAAGACCATACAGTGGAATCCCACTCGGTTGTAAACAGGAACAAACTACTGGTAAGTGCAACAACGTGGGTACATTTCAAAAGCACTTTGCTAAGGGAGAGAAGCCAGACTCAAAAGGTTATGAACCATATTATTCCATTTATCTGATATCTCGAGAAAGGCAACATTAGAGGGATAGAAACCTGATCAATTGCCAAAGGCTAGAGGGAGAAGCAGATTGACTGCAAAGAGGCACAAGGTAACTTTCAGTAGTACGGAAATATTGAACATCTTGATTACGAGGGTGGTACATAATTGCATACATTTCAAAACTTATCAACCTGAACATCAGAAGTTGGTGAATTTCATTTTATGTAACACATACCTTAATAAACTCACTTTTAAATAAGTACATTGATAAAATTTTGATAATTCCATGCATTTAATCTGATAACATTTTTATTCTCTCCTTAATCCACATGCATATGATTAAGAGCTCCTGATAATGTTCTGTCAATGTTATCATTTTCAGTATTCTATGGTTAAAAATATTTGGAGAATGCATGAAAAACTTAGCACCTAAAAAATATAACTTATTTCTTCCTTTTATTTTTGTCTCTCCTCTTTAGAATTTGTTACCAGCCACTATAAAAGGCTAAAATAATAAAATAATTCTACACTAAGACCATATTTGTCCAACTGACATGGCATTCCTGGTTTTGGAATGTCTGTAACTCCCCAGTCCTACACAATGTTGTCCTCATGCCCATTGCCTCCATCTCTTAACGGGTGTCTGGCCCCCATCTCTCCCCATTTAGATCCATATATGCCAACATTACCTTTCTCAAAACCAAGTCAGATCATGTCAATTTTAGGTTTAAAAGTTAAACCTTTTGCTTGATTCCCCCATTAAAGATAAAGTTGTGTATTGTGCCAGTTAGAATTCTTAACAAAAATTCTTCATCCTGTCTTCTAGCCTCATCGTCTGCCACCTTCCATGATGGACCCTCTATCTCTGGCTTCTGGAGGATTTACTGTTCCTTAACAGTGCGTTGCCTGTTTCTGGGTTTTTGCTGTGTTCTTTCTCCTTTCCCGTATGCCCCTCCCTGACATTCCCTTCCCATGTGCTGACTGGCTTGGGCCTCTACTGCTCCTCTTTGAGCAAGAGGAAGAGATTCCTTTGATGGTTTGGACCAGCAGTTCTCAACTCTGTGATCAGAATCACCTCTTAATCCAGAGATCCCAAGTCAATAGGTGTAGGAGTGCCTGGACATGAGGGAATTGAAGCTTCCAGCTAATTCTGATGTGCAGCCACGTTCATGAACCACTGGCCTCAGCCAATTCAAGACAAGTGGCAGTCACTGACTGGGAGAGCAAGGGGTGGATGGATGTTGGAAAGGCAGACACAGTTCCCCCTACTAGCACCAGGACACCTGTAACCACTGTGCTTTATTAACAGGGCAAATGCCCCTGGAGGAGAGCCGCCCTGAATTCATTAATACTTTAAGGCGAAATTGTATTCTATGAATCCCATCTCCTACACGAATTTGAAAAACAACACTACATGTTTTCTAGACATTCCATTTGGTTTAGTCACCAGGTGATGCCTAGTGCACATTTATCGAGGGGATGCTTCAATCCCCACAGTTATTTGTGGCTTTTGTCCACTGGATGGGAACCAGCTGTCTCCCTTGACCTCCTGTAGAGATAAGGAATGGACCATCAGGGTAGGTAAACGAGTGATCAGTCCGCCTTCCTTGCAGCGCCCAGAGTCCCAAAAGGTTACCTGTGTTTGTGTGTGCTTACACACATGTGTACAAGCACACACATGTACACACACGGCTGCCCTGGGTGCCTGCGGCTAACATGAGACAAGGCGCTCAGGATGCCACGAACTGCGCGAGTGGGGAGTGGCAGCCAGGAGGTAACCAGGCAGCATCATGCTCACTTTTGTGGGAGGACCAGATCCCTTTAAACTCTATCCAGGCCTGACTTGCCTATTTCCTGCGCGCTTCATTTTCTTTTCTGCAGATCGGTGAACAGGGTGCAGATGCCTTTAAAAAAAAAATTCTAGAAAATCCCACCCATGGCGCGTCCCTGGTGAAGACTTTAGATCCAGGTGGCTGCCACGTGGCCGTGGCTGGCTGTGTCCGCACCACCCCTCCGAAGCGCCTTGGCCCCGGCAAAATGCTCTTCGCGCCCCCTTCCCACCGGCGGTGTACACCCTCCGCGGGAGAGGTGGGAGAAGCCCCGACCTCCCCGTGGGAACGAGCCAGCAAGCGAGAGCTCTCCCCACGGGCGGGGCCCGTGCCTCCCTGCCCGCAGGGCCAGAGCCCTGGCCTGTGATCACGTTCCAGGGAGCAGGCGGGCTCCCAGGCTGGCCCCGACGGAGTGCGGGCGCCTGTGATCTGCGGCCAGAGAGCGCGCGCGCTGAGCGTCCGGGGGCGCCAGCCTGTGATCGCGCGCCAGGCACAGCTCTGAGGCAGGAGCCCGCGCGCTCGGCTTTCCGCCCCACCTAGGACCTGACGCTCCCGCGGAAAGTGGCCCGGGACAGAGGGTTGGGGAACCCGGCGCAGGCCAGTGTCTGTGGCCTAGCGAAGTCCCCCCCGGAAGCCTTGCACGTCCACCTGCACCCAGCCCCTGACCTTCCCAGCGGGGAGTTTAATGACCACTCACTTCCCACGGAACCAGGGGGCACTGGGCCGCATGCCGCAGAACAGTCCCCTTGGGGCTGCTTGTCATGGGCCCCAGGAAAAAAAGACGGGTGCTGTGGTCTTTTCCTTGCTGAGCATGTGCCCCCTTGGAGAGGAAGATCTCTCTGGCATGGGATTTTAGTTCAGCAAAGGGTGGCTTTCAAGACAGGTGTGAATAGTTTAACAAGAAAGATGCATTTGTCCCTTAAATGGCTCCCTGTGCAATCTGAAAGCAGACAAAAGCCTCCCATTAGCATAGGTTGTGCAAAGCCACCTGTTCAAATAACTCAGGCCAATAGTAAAAGCAGCCTTGGAAAGAAGAAAAGAACTCAAAAGTAGTGCAAATACTTGAACACAATTTGAAGGATTAAGCTTCATCACAGAAACAGGCAGGGAGGGGAAGAGGTGTTTCCCGCTGGTAATAAAAACTTGCAGGTTTATTTTTAGCAGCTGATTTGATTCCTTCAGATAATGAAATAGCAGCTTTCATAATAGCCTTGTCAAAATAAAAATATGGGAGAAAAAAAAAACTCAGTCTGCTCAAAACCAGCAAATATTTGTGTTTGGAAATCCTGATTTCAGGTCATGGGTGAGTAGATATGGTTTTGTTCACAAACAACAGCAAGGCCCTGGAGAGGCTGTGTCTGCGAGTGTTGTTACTGCTTGCTGACAGCCCCACAAGACACAAACATGGTTTCATCAGCATTCATTTTTAATATTTTTGAAATGCTACTTTACATTTGTTTTCTGGCATAAGAGAAAAGCGGGGGAAGGAGGGGGAAGAAGGCAGAGAAAGGAGCCAAGAGAAACTTGACGTGGGGAGAGTGGGTGGGAGATCAAAGCCTGGTGGTGGCGTAGTGGTAGGGAGGACCAGGGCGCAGCAGTGTGGGAACATAGTACATTGATGCAATGGGGATGTGGGCAAAGAAGGGGCAAGAGGCCCACAGTGCAGAGGATGCCCTTCTAGCTCTCCCCGGAAACCTTAGGGTCCCCATGGGATGAAGGGTCTGAACGCCAGGAGAACATATCCAGCTGGAGCCCATTCCTCCTAGGCACTAGCTGCCAAAAGTGAGGTCCTTGAACCAGCAGCATCAGTATCACCTGGGAGCTTGTTGGAAATGCCCTGCCCCAGATTTATAGCATTTTGGTAAGATTTCCAGGTGGGTTATATGCACATTAACGATCTAGAGGCAATGATCTGGACTATTCCATGTACCCAGAATCCCAGAATGGCCTGCACAAAGGCCTCAGCCCGCTTCAAGAACCTGTGTGGGCCTGTGGCCCAAGTCCATCCTCAAAAGAGCGCCAGCATCAGGCAACACGGCCAGTTTCAATAGCACTGGGCCTGAGAGGGCTCACTACCGAGGCTAGGGAGGGGCGGCAGACTTGCTTGTGCCTTCTGGATGTCTTTACTTGCGTACATGAGGCTCTTCCAGGTGGGGGCTGTGGGCATGGACAGTTCTCCCCATGCCTTCACAGTTGAGCACAAAACTCTGAGAGTCCAAAAATTCTAAATCCAATTTAAGCCTGCCAGGCAATTAGGGAGGACTGTTAAGGTGGGAGGCTAACACATTTTATTCAACAGTTTGTTAGCTTGGTTTATAGTTTTACTTATAGTTTATTTAGACATGTGATGTGTGGGCCTCCATTCCTGCTCTTGCCTTGGGCCAGAAAATAGTAGGTGTGGGCCCTACCTATAGTAGATACTTTCTACATTAAAGCAGAGAAAATGCAGAGAGAAAAAATCAGCACACTTAGCACATAAGCGCATAGTCTCTAATCAGTTGTCTAAAAGTTTAAACTACACCTGAATGTTTTGATGTTGAGCTGTCAGTGACAGTTGTTTGCCTGAAACAAGGATTAACACCAAGAACAAACAGAATTCAACTTGTTCAGCTAACACTCAGTATGAAAGCCATTCATTTTTTCGACCAACACTGATTATTCTTCCATTATGGTCCAGACACCATGTTTAGCCAGGCTCTGATGAATGAGACCCGGCTGCCCTCAAAAACTCCCTTAGCCGCTTAAGCAGGTTACACTTCTCTTTACCAAGCAGGTCTGCTTCTTCAACTTCCTTCTCCCAAAAATGATGAACTCCAAGTCACATCTTCCAGGATCCCTCAACCAATTCTTACTCAGAGAGGACTTGAGGGATAATTTGGCTTAAAAAGCAAAACTAATGATCAAATAGTGTTCAAATTTGTGTATTTGACTGCACCAAGTTGAATGGTTAAAAGGCACAGTCAGTGTACTACCTATTGTTCACCTTTTTTTTTTTTTTTTTAGGATTTGGGAGATTTACTTATTATGATTTGATATTATGCAACCTGATTGTCAAAATATCTTTACTGTTGAAGATTCTGTCATGTTTACCAAGGATGAATTCTTCCCTTCCAAACAGATCAGAAACATCCACTCCCTCAAACCATGTATGGTATCATATTGCTTCTTCTGTCAGGGAGAAAGCAATTGATAAACTGACTCTCAATGAAGTGTTGGTGACTTCATGTTTTGCACCTTTATAAAAATGCACCATCTGCTGTAAACATAGAGCATAGCCAGGAAAAAAAAATGCACTATCTTATTTTTAAGAGGACCTCAAGAAAAGAGCACAAGATATCTGTATGAATAAATTACAAACGATGGCCCCTCAACCATCAATAGGGAACATATTTTGCATCAAGGATTTTCCCAGAGCTCCTTAAAGCACAATACCTGGGCAGCTGCCTACTCAAAAGCCTAGCCTTAAAGAAGAGGCTCCTGGCACTGATGAAATAGTGATATTAATCATATATTCATGACCATAATACAGAACTTGTTCTCAAAAATGCTATCTTCATTCCAAAAACCAGTAGTCAGGAAATCTATTAAGCTGGAGTCATGTTCTAGGGGTAGGAGAGAAAACAAAAGTGAGGAAGCAAGGAGGAGAACAAAAAGCTACAGACAGCTCACCTGTCCTCCTCCCTGGGCTGGCAGCTTGGAGGCTGGGCTGGTTTGTTGATACAGTCTACCTACCAGTCCTCACCCTGCAGCCCAGCTGCTTGAGAAAGACTTGGAAGTCGAAATTCCACCAAAATGAGTTATTGTTTCAAACCTGAAACAATAATTGTCATCTGCATTTCTGCTCCCACACATGTAAATCAGAAGCTCAAACATCATTACAATCTGGGAAACACCAAGTGTCTCAGGAAAGTTTGCCTAACCATTTCTCATTGCCTGATAACTGATTTCAGGTGCCTCCCAAAAAAACATGTGGCAGCAAATCTAGACCCACGGTGCAATTTAAGAGCCATAATTTTAGTAAAAGCTAGATCTGATACAGAGTAGACCTTTATTGCGGCACTTTAGAAGTTGCATTGACACAAAGTGGGTTGTGTTCAACACTGCTAACTCTTTGGCAGTGACATTTATTTATTAAAAAAATATTTCAAAGGTTTAGAAATGAATAATTATTTACTTGTCCTAAGAGTGTCATTCAAAAATGGTTTTTGTATGTAGAGTGCCTAACTAAATCCAGTTCGCACATGGCCTGTCTTTTTAATGGGAATACATTGGGATTTACCAGGTATTGCTGGAGAAGAGGAACAATGAAAAGATCATTCAAACCATGATACCAAACTTTAGTACATTCAACTCATATACTAAAGAAATGTCTGCAGTAAAGATATTGAAGCTAGGAGCTTCTTTGTGGACAGATAAGGCATATATTCATAAATAAAATATAAATTTACAAGTTCATTCTAACTGAAAGAGGCACTAACTTCTCCTAATTTCAGGACCTTATAATTCACCCAGGCTCATTACAGATAATTTGGAAAATTCTTAAAACTGAAAAATCAGTGATAATCACACTACTCAGAAATAACTATTAACATTTTGATCATTAATTTCAAAATTTTAAAGATACAAATGTGCTTATAAAATACTAAAAATTTTTGGCAATTTTTCTCACTTAATATTAAAAAATGAGTATTTACTTACCTTATGTATTAGTTTGTTTTCACACTGCTATAAAGTAATACCCGAGACTAAGTAATTTATAAAGAAAAGAGTTATAACTGACTCACAGTTTTGCGCGACTGCCACAGCCTCAGGAATCCTACAATCATGGCGGCGGGCGAGAGACAGCGAGCAAGAGCGGGGAAAACCGCCTCGTAAAACCCTCAGCTCTCGTGAGAACTCACTATCATGAGAACAGAAGGAGGAAACCGCTCCGTGATCCAATCATCACCTCCCACCTGGTTCCTCCCTCGACACACGGGGATTACGAGGATTACAATTCGAGATGGGATTTAGGTGGGAAACCGCCCCCATGATCCAATCATCACTTCCACCTGGTTCCTCCCTCGACACATGGGGATTACGGGGATTACAACTGGAGCTGAGCTTTGCGTGGGAACACAGAGCTAAACCTTATCACCCCACATCATTACATTATCTTTGGAAAGATTGTTTTATTGGCTATTTAATACTTTATAGCAAATTTTGACTCTGTGGAATTTAGCTTGTTTCCTTTTTTTTGTTTTGAGTCTCACTCTGTCACCCAGGCTGGAGTGCAATGGCACGATCTTGGCTCACTGCAACCAACCTCCATCTCCAGGGTTCAAGTGATTCTGATGCCTCAGCCTCCCGAGTAGCTAGGACTACAGGCGAGTGCCACCACACCTGGCTAATTTTTGTATTTTTTATAAAGATAGGGTTTCACTATGTTGGCCAGGCTGGTCTTGAATTCCTGACCTTGTGATCTACCTGCCTTGGCCTCCAAAAATGCTGGGATTACAGGTGTGAACCACCATGTCCAGCCTCCATTTTTGATATTATATATCATATTGCAAAAATATCTTTTAATGTATATTTTTGTTGGAACTTATAGTTCTATCCATAGGGTAGATCCCTAGAAGATAAGTTTTTGAGCCAAAATATGGGAACATTTTAAGAACCTTGACATATATACCAAACTTCAGTCATTCACACTTTTACCAGCATGTTTGCCAGTGATTGTTTTGCTGTATTCTTGCAAGTAGTGAGTAGTGCCCATTGGCAAGAACCCTTGAAAACTGGAGAATACAGTGTTCCCTCATTTTTACTGTATTCACTATGAAATAGCAAAGACAAACAAGACACACTTAGCAAATAAAATTTGCAGATTTCAGTAGACCTTTAAAGTGACTTTAACTTCTGTTTTGTCAAGTCAGACATCCCCATTTCTCAACTTTATTTCAAATTGTCAAGGTGATTTTGTGTGTGTGTGTGAAACTGTTTCCTATTTGGGGTGAAAAAGTGTAGAATCAATATCCTTCACCTGGTTGCTTGTATGCTTGGTTACCACATTTACAAATAGCACAAGGTCAGGTGCAGAGTCTCAAGCCTGTAATCCCAGCACTTCGGGAGGCCGAGGTGGAAGGATGGCTAGAGCCCAGGAGTTTGACACCAGATTGGGAAACATTGTGGGACCCTGTTTCTAAAAAAAAAAGAGGGGGCCATGGCGGTGGCATGTGCCTGTGTGTAATCCCAGCTACTTGGGAGGCTGAGGCGGGAGGATTGCTTGAGCTTGGGAAGTCAAGGCTGCAGTGGGCCATGATTGCACCACTGCATTCCAGTCTGTGAAAGACTGAGACCCTGTCTTATTTAAAAAAAAAAAAAAAAAAAAAAAAAAAGGTAGTAACGGTGATGTTGCTTTCTTAAAAAGTTCACTATTGGCAGAGTCAGATGAGTTAAGCCAGGTCTTTAAGAAAACTGATGAAAAGAGTTAGCCGATTTTCATGTCAGGAAAGTGCACACCAGAATAAACTTGATTGGCACACCACCAGGTGGAAACATCTGCTTATCATGGGGAAAGAAAGAGCCTTCTATATAAAATGAATTTCTACCAAAACACAGACTTTGGGACCATCTACATAGCTTCTGTTGAGCAGCAAGAGGCAGCGCTTTGTGCTTCAACTGTCAGTGGAGACACAGGCATCCACTCCTAACTGCTCTGTTATCACTAGAACAGCATCATCCAGGTCCCTTCTGTTAATAAAATTATTTTGTCTATCTAGGTAAGATACAGCATTATGTGATTTTTCAAAGCATACTAATGCCAAATGCAGAATCACTGATGAGCCAGATTTCCAGGACGGTATCATTCACTCCATTGTTGTTGAAGGGAGTGGCCACATGGATCTACCTGCGTTCTGGGTCCAGGTTCTGCACAGCACTTGACTCCACATGCATTCTCCACACAGGTATGCATATTTCTGCCTAAAGCTAGATTTGAGCCCTTGGAAGGAGCTGTGCAAACCATACTCACAAAGTTAAAACTTGTCTGATGATTTTTGTAACACCACATATAGTCAACGCTTGCTTATCTAGATGTGGATTCTTTACTCTGTGGGCTGAGCTGTGGCAAGTTTTAATGTTTGTCTTTAACTTTGTATTTTGAGAAAACTTAAATCTATACAAAAATTGCAGTAATAATACAATAAACTGTGGAGTTTGCATTTAGGTTCACTCAATATTTTTTCCTACATTTGCTTTCTCTTGGATAAATAGATGATAGTTTTCTGATCCAGGATCACATATAGGCTATATATGTATATATGTGTTTATAATGTGTATATTGTTACATATAATGTATGTGTATATTATGTATGTGCATGTATACTTATATATATATACACATATATATAAAATCATTTTTGCTAAACCATTCGAAAGTGAGTTGTAGACCTCATAGCCCTTCTACCCTAAATACATCAATGTGTATTTCCTAAGAAAAAGGACCTTCACTTACATAATAGAATGAGTAAATTCAGGAAATTTTACACTGATACAACTTATGATCAACTACACAGTTCTTATTCAAATTTCACGAATTGTCTCAGCACTGTCCTTATTGCATGCTTTTGAATCCAGATTCACACAGTGCATTTAATCATTATGTCTTTTAAGTTTCCATTTAATCTGAAACACTTCCTAAACTTTTAATGGCCATTGCCATTTTCAAAGAGTTCAGGCCAGTTGTTTTATAGAATGCCCTCGATTTGGACTTTTCTGTTGATTTGATCCAGGTTTGGCTTTTTTTTTTTTCTTTCTTTTTTGGGTGGGACCAGGGAGAAATAACACAGAAGTCGTGTCATGGTCTTTGCCTTTTACCTCAAGAGACAATGGTGTCTACTGGTCCCATTATTGATGTTAACTCCAGTCACCTGGTTAGGGTGACATCTGCCAGATTCTTCTACTATAAAGATACAATTCTTCTCTTTTGAATTAATACAAGGAGATACTTTCTGTCCATGCAAATACATTGCTTGCACCCATACATTCACCCTATATTCATTTAGAAGCCAATGTTGAATTTTGTCTGAATTATTTGTGACAAGGATGGCTTCCACATGGTGCTTTTTCTGTCAATCTTTATACATTTATTAGTTGGCATTCTAAAAGACCTTTCTCTTCCATTTATCCATCTATCCATCCATCTACTTAGCTACATATCTACCTATCTACCCAAATATCTACCATCTATCTTATCTATCTCATTAGAATCAGTATGAACTCATGGGTTATTTTTAATTAATTATGTTATATAATGGAATTTAAAAATCCTCAATCTGGGCTAGGCGTAGTTGCATGCCTGTAATCTTAGCACTTTGGAAGGCTGAAGGGGGAGGATTGTTTGATCCCAGGAGTTTGAGACCAGCTGGGCAACATACTGAGACCCTGTCTCCACAAAAATTTAAAAATAAAATTAGCCAGGCATGGTAGCATGTGCCTGTAGTCCTAGCTACTCAGGAGGCAGAGGTGGGAGGATCACTTGCGCCCAGGAGGTTGAGGCTGCAGTAAGCCATGATTGTGCCACTGCATTCCACCCTGGACAAGAGAGTGAGACCTTGTTTTGAAAACAACAAAACAAAACACCCCAATCCTCTGTTGACTCTTCTTTTTACTGAAAATAATGTGACATAAACTCTGTCTCATACTTATTTTATTTTTTTTATTTTTTTGAGACAGAGTCTCTCTCTGTCTCCCAGGCTAGAGCCTAGTGGCGTGGTCTTGGCTCACTGCAACCTCTGCCTCCCAGGTTCAAGTGATTCTCCCACCTGAGTCTCCGGAGTAGTAGCTGGGATTACAGGCACGCGCTACCATACATGGCTAAGTTTTGTATTCTTAGTAGAGACGGGGTTTCACCATATTGGCCAGGCTGGTCTCAAACTCCTGATCTCAGGTGATTCACTTGCCTCGACCTCCCAAAGTGCTGGGATTACAGGCATGAGCCACCGCACCCAGCCGTGACTCATTTCAATCTTTGTCTAAGTACTCTGCAAAATTTTATTTTCAAAAGGTTTCTCGTAATGCCCTCCAAAATCAAATGTGAGTAACTTTTGGATCAAATGTCGTTTTGAAATACCCAAGGCTTCCATCTCTGCTATGGATAATTGTGAGTTGGCTACTTTTATGAGCATGGTTGCTGAGCAAAATACTGAATTTAGCCAGAACTTTCCAACGTAAGCTTTCTGTAAGTATTTGTAGTTTATCTAAGTTTTTATCTTGGTTCTTCTTGAAAAACAAAATAATCCCAACGTTGACCCCTGTGATAAGTTAGATAAACCTGGAGTATAAGTGAAGGTCTTTTAGGGCCAGGATATGTTATTCTTTTATTATTTTTTAGTTCTAAATTCAAATAAACACGTTTCACTCAGCTTTCAACCCACACTGCTGCTTTGGTATTGAAAAGATGAGGTTATTTTCCTTAGAACATTAAATTTAAAAAGCAAAACCTCAGTTAACCCACATTCTTTGTTTGTAAAGGAAAGTCAACAGCCTGTACATCAGCCTGTTCCCCACTTTTACAAGTGGCCTGATGTGTCCCCAGCTACTGCCTTCAACATCAAGATCACGCTGTTCATTCAAGAATAGAGTCGGTATAAACATATGCATAGCATCATTTTGTTTTTAAAATACTTTTAGACTTTACTTATCTCTAATTAACATTTTCTGTCTCCGTAAAAAATTTAAAAATAAAATTAGCCAGGCATTTTATTTTACATTTAACATTGAACAGGATTTTAGCTTTTAATGCTATTTAAAATTATTGCTGATATATAGATTTTTGAAAGCCTATGTAGCCTAATTTTAAACATATAAGTCATAGTAAGATTTTTCCCTGATTAATAGAGGATTGTGTTATTAATGAAAGCTAATTGCATACCAGGCATTGTTCTAAAATGGTGCTTCTCAATTATCTGGGGTTAAGAATAGGTTTTATTTAATTATTTTAACTTTTCAACCCATTTCAAACTAACAAGTGGTTCTACTGTGCATGGCTAATGTGTCACTCACACCATACATGCCTCATTATCCAAGTTCAACAAACCCCTGCCTGCTCCACAAGGAGTCCCCCAGTCATGAGTTTGAATGTCCTGGCAAAGTCAATAGCCTATAAAGGTTTCTAACCACTTTCCTGAAATTCCTGTCCTTATTGTGGACTGAGGTGATGAACAGTTCATGGCCTGGTACTAGCCCACAGACCATGCTTTGAGTGTCACTGTGCTGGAGTACATCCTTCATATTTCATCTTCCCAACAGCCGTCTGAGAAAAGTACTACCCCAATCTCAATTTTACAGAAAAAGAAATGGAAGCATAGTGTGCTTCCCAGCCCAAGGGCCAACAATTAACAGGTAGTAGAACTTGGATTCAAACCCAGCCAGCCGCTGCATACAGGAGCCAGCATCTGGACCCAGGAAGGCTGACTGCAGAGCTTGGGCTCCTTCTCGTGTGTGCTTGTTTCATTTTAACTCTATGTAAAGTAAGAACAGTTCAGTCTAGGCCAGGCCGAAGAGGACCTCCTGAAATACACCTTCTACACCTACCTTCTAAACCTACCTTCATCCACATTTATCCTACCCTCCTCTTGTGGTGGAAGAGGGGAACCTTCTTCCTATCCAGACTCAATGCATTATCCTGACCTTTCTGTTCTGTTGGATGCTCTTGGTCCACCAATCATCCCAACCAAAGCAACTGTACAAGTTCAGGAACTACATCCATCTTACAGATGAAGCAGTTGAGGTTCATAGAGACAGAAACTTATCCAAGCATGTAACCAAGGCTACATGGCTATAGGGTGGCCATATCCCTTGTCAAGGACAGTCCCAATTTATTGCCCTGGCACCTTGGCTGGTTAGTGCCTTCTTTTTACTTTCAAAAGTGTCCCACCTCAGACAGTATATTCTTTGGTCACCCAACATTGCTAGGGAGTAGCAGAGACAGAATTGGCAGCCAGATATATATGACTGACCCCAAAACTAGGGATCTTTCTACTACCCCAGGGTACCCCTTAAAATCTCAGAATTATAGTTTAAAGGAAGGCTTCTTCCTAGTCATTATCCATTCACTCAACAAACATTTATGAGTACCCACGATGTGACAGACATTGTGCTAGCAGATGCAGATTTTAAAATGAACAGGGCATGGTCCAAGTCCTCAGAAGCTCATGGTTTAGAGAAGAAATAGAACCACACATACTCAGGGCAGCATGTATAATTTACAGGCCCCAGTGCAAAATGAAAAAGCAGGGCCCTTTGTTTAAAAATTTAGAACTTCTAGATGGTGAAAACAGGGCGTTAAACCAAGTGCTGGGTCCTTCTAAGCTGGGTCCTGTATACTGCAGACCCCATCTATGATTCACTGTAATGAGGGGTGCTCAGGGTATTACAGACATACTTAGGAGTTAACCAATCTGAAGACTGCTCTTAAGATCACTTCCTAGAATAAATGAACACTGCTGATTTTACAGAATAAGGACAACCAAGATATTTCCCCTACATGAACCTTCTCTTTTCTTTTTCAGATCACAAGTTCTTAAAGACAATCACTTAATCAGCCATCTCTTGTCAGCTGGCCTTTAATTTTGACTTAAATGCCAGTCACCAGGAGTCTTCTGCCACTGTACACCCTAATAATCTCCCTCCAGAGCTGTAACACATACTGCAGTGCCACTGATAACCCCCTTCAAGAACTTGTCCCAGGTACTGGAAGTATAGTTGGTGGGCAACTTTCTGCTGTCAGCCCTTCTGGGGACAGCCCACATGCAATGACTAATCAAGGTGGAGAGAGAAAGCCCTGGCCATTGGCACATAGGACGAACCTCACGGACCATTTTAGCTCCAGGGTTCCCGGTGGGGTCCGGGGGTCTCTTTGGCTAGCTCCAGCTCAGTTTCTCCCTCTGCCCAATCCTGCTTCTTCCCTCTTGATTCCACAAGGATTAATCCCAACGATAACTCTGTAATAAACACCCGGAACACCAAACTCCATCCCAGATAATCAAACTGCAGCACAGACCAAAGAAGCTTCTAGGGCTTGGGGAGAATTTTTACTTGAAAATTGTTAGTTATACTCCTAAGACTTATTTCTTCCCAACCCTCACTCAGCTTCTGCAGAATCATAATACTTACTTCTAAATCCTGAAATAGAATATAAAACAGTGGAAACAAGGACTCTGTATGTGAATGCAGTTACCCTCTGGGTTGAAAACTTCCATTTGATAAGGATCAACATGTCCATTAAAACACATATATTTTGTGGAAACTAAACCATGAGTTTATTATAGTTTTTGAGAAAAAGTATTTGTTTTTCAATCTGTATTTAGGGAATAATGTAGTCCATAAATATACTATTTATCAAGTAGGATGTAAGTATTTCATTGACACAGATTTACTCTATTTTCAAAGAATGAAGATTTGATAAGTAGATCATTTGGTGAATAAGTTGGGTTGACTATAGACATAGATTTTAGGATGGGATTTAATTGTTGAACATTCTTAGTTTTCTTCATTCCAAGTGAAAGATTTCTCTCTTTGCTTTTAGTAAAATAAGTCCGTTAGTAATGTAAATCACATTTGTGGAATTATAAAGACGTTATTTTGAGCTGTGGTGGCCAGAATGTCATACAGTTTTCTAGGTAAAGGCACATCTTGAAAACACTCTAAAATAGAATTGGTTGTGGGAAGTGACTTACACATTCATTCAGGTGTAAAATCTAACACACTTCAGGGCATGAGATTCTGAACATCATTCATCTTTTGAGAAGAGGATTTGAAACAAATATCGAGATTTGAGAAGACAGGCTAGTAAAATCTCCACAAACTCTCTGAAAGAAAAACATGGATTTTCATTGCAGTACATAAGGACAAGTTAATCAGCTGATAAATTAACATGAACTCAACTCACTAAATTGTAAAATACTAAATAATAAATCTAATTCACTGACTCATTGAACTGATTAAAGTTGTTTCTTCAAAAGACACCAACCACTTATAGTGTTACTAAAAGCATTTAGCACTGTTTCTTCTACTGTGTGTGTGTGTGTGTGTGTGTGTGTGTGTGTGTGTGTGTGTGTATATTTAGGTATTTTTTTTTTTGAGACAGAGTCTTGCTCTGTTGCCCAGGCTGGAGTGCAATGGCATGATCTCAGTTCACTGCAACCTCCGTCTCCCAGGTTCAAGCGATTCTCCTGCCTCAGCCCCAGAGTAGCTGGGATTCCAGGAGCACACCATCACATCTGGCTAATTTTTTGTATTTTTAGTAGAGATGGGGTTTCACCATGCTGACCAGGCTGGTCTTCAACTCCTGACCTCGTGATCCACCCACCTCTGCCTCCCAAAGTGCTGGGATTACAGGCGTGAGCCACCACACCCAGCCCATGGTATATATTTTTTAAATTACATATTTATGGGATACATGTATTTGCTACATGCAAAGAATATGTAATGATCAAGCCAGGGTATTTGAAGGTATCTATCACCTTCAGTATTTATCATTTCTATGTGCTGGTAACATTTCAAGTCCTCTCTTCTAGCTACTTTGAAATGTATAATATATTGTTGCTAACTATAGTCACCCTAGGCTGCTATTAAACATTGGAACTTCTTTCTTCTACCTCTGTTCATACCCATTAACCAGCCTCCCTCTCTCACTCACACACCCTTCCCAGCCTCTGGTATCTATCACTCTATTCCCTATTTCCATGAAATCAAATATTTTAGCTCCAAAATGAGAGAACATGTGGTATTTGTCTTTCTGTTCCTGCTTTATTTCACTTAACAGAATGACCTCCAGTTCCATCCATGTTGCTGCAAATGACATGGTTCCGTTCTTTTTAATGGCTGAATAGCATTGCATGGTACATGTATATATATACCATGTAAACAATTCTCTTTCTTTCCTTTCTTTCTCTTTTCTCTTTGTCTTTTTTCCTTGCTTCCTTCCTTCCTTCCTTCCCTCCCTCCTCTTTTTTCTTTCCTTTCTCTCTCTCCCTCCCTCCTTTTCTCCTTCCTTCTTTCCTTCCTTCCTTCCTTCTCTTCTTTTTCCTCTCTCTCTATTTTCCTTTCGACAGAGTTTCACTCTTGTTGCCCAGGCTGGAGTGCCATGACATGATTTCGGTTCACTGCAACCTCCGCCTCCCGGATTCAAGCGATTCCCCTGCCTCACCTTCCCTAGTAGCTGAGATTATGGTATGACCTGGCTAATTTTGTATTTTTAATACAGATGGGTTTCTCCTTGTTGGTCAGGCTGGTCTCAAATTCCCAACCTCAGGTTATCATCTGCCTGCCTCAGCCTCACAAAGTGCTGGGATTACAGGTGTGAGTTGCTGACCCCAGCAAAAAATTCTTTCATCTGTTGATGGACACTTAGGTTGATGCCATATTTCTGCTATTGTGAACAGTGCTATGATAAACACAAGAGTGCAGGCATCCCTTTGATATACTGATTTCCTTTGGATAAATACAGTTAGTGGGATTGCTGGTTTGTATGATACATCATTTTTTTTTTTTTAAGACGAAGTCTTGCTCTGTCACCAGGCTGGAGTGCAGTGGCGGAGTGCAGTGGTGCACTCTCAGCTGACTGCAATCTCTGCCTCCTGGGTTCAAGCGATTCTTCCACCTCAGCCTCCTGAGTAGCTGGGACCACAGGCGTGTGCCACCATGCCTGGCTAATTTTTTTGTATTTTTAGTAGAGATGGGGTTTCACCATGTTGGCCAGGATGGTCTTGATCTCTTGACCTAGTGATCCACCCGCCTCGGCCTCCCAAAGTGCTGGGATTACAGGCGTGAGCCATCACACCTGGCCTTTTTTTAACTTTTGATATGGAGTCTCACTCTGTTACCCATGCTGGGGTGCAGTGGCATGATCTCGGCTCACTGTATCCTCTGTCTCTTGGGTTCAAGTGGTTTTCCTGCCTCAGCCTCCCAAGTAGCTGGGATTACAGGCACGTGCCACCATGTCTGGTTAATTTTTGGATTTTTAGTAGAGATGGGGTTTCATCATATTGGCCAGGCTGGTCTTGAACTCCTGACCTCCAGTGATCCTCCTGCCTTGGCCTCCCAGAGTGCTCAGATTACAGGTGTGAGCCACCACATCCGGCTGTATGGTACATCAAATTTTAGGTTTTTTTTTTTTTTTAACAAATCTCTATATTAGGCCGGGAGTGGTGGTGGCTCATGCCTGTAATCCCAGCACTTTGGGAGGCCAAGGCAGGCAAATCACCTGAGGTCAGGAGTTCAAGATCAGCTTGGTCAACATGGTGAAACACCATCTCTACTAAAAATACAAAAATTAGCTGGGGTGCCTATAATCCCAGCTACTCGGGAGCTGAGGTAGGAGAATCACTTGAACCTGGGAGATGGAGGCTGTAGTGAGCCAAGATCATGCCACTGCACTACAGCCTGGGAGACAGAAACTCCGACTCAAAAAAAAAAATCTCCATACTGTTTTCTACAGGATTCTATTAATTTACATTCCCACTAACAGTATATAAAAGTTCCCTCTTTTCTGCATTGTCACTAGGATCTGTATTATTCTCATTCTACTAATAGCCATTCTAACTGGGGCAAGGTGATAATCTCATTGTGGCTTTGATTTGCATTTCCTGGGTGATTAGTCATGCTATTTTTCACTTATTTGTTGGACATTTGTATGTCTTCTTTTGAGAAATGTCTATTCATGCCATTTCCCCACTTTTTAATGGAATTATGTGGGTTTTTACTATTGAGTTGTTGCAGTTCCTTGTATATTCTAGATATTAGTCCCTTGTTGGATGAATACTTTGCAAATGTTTTCTCCCATTCAACAGGCCGTCTCTTCACTCTGTTGATTGCTTCTTTTGCTGTGCAGAAGCTTTTTAGTTTAATAGAGTCCCATTTGTCTATTTATGTTTAAGTTGCCTGTCCTTGAAGTCTTAGCCGTACATCTTTGCCGAGACCAATTCCCTGAAGTTATTTCATTTATGTACCTCATCCCCTCTAATGGAGATTAAAAAATAGAAAATGAGCAGGTGGAAACTTTGAGGTGATGGATATGTTTATGACATAGAATGTGGTGATGGTTTCATAGGTGATACTTATCTCCAAGCACAAGGCATATACATGAAATACGTATAATTTTCTGTATGCCAGTCATACCTCAATAAAGTGGTTAAAAAATAGAATCCAGAAAAACCTCAGAGTTCTGTATTTTTGTACTTATCCTAAAACTGAAGAGGAAGTTGAGGTTTATTAATTGGTTAGAGAAAACAGACTTTGGCTTCTCAGGTACCAAAACCATCAAATGCATCAGGTGCAATGAGCCACAAAAGACAATGCTCACAGAGGCTCTTATTTTAAGAACTCAGCAGAAGTCATTTCTCACATGTAAATTATTCCCTTTTAGAAGGCTGAGGCACTGAATCTGAGATTCTAAAGGAAACACAAGGCCAAGAACAACTTTTTAAAAAGTTAACTCAATTGTGAAGTATGATACATCAAAGTGTTCAATGAATAACAATCTAATCACCACCCAGCCAAACAAAAAAGAACATTTTAAGTATCCAAAAAGATTCATGTGTATTCTCCCCAAAGTTATGAACTGTTCTGATGTTGCACTCCTTTGTTCAGTTGTAACGTTTTTGCATTTTATATAAATGGGATCATAAATATTCTTTTGGGTCAGGCTTCTTTGGAATAAATATTATGTCTGTGAAACTCATGAGTTCTTCATGTAGTTCAACTGCTTTCATTGCTGTAGAATATTTTAACACCTCATGATTTGTTTTCTTTCGGCTGTTGATGAGTATTTGAATTATCTCCAGTTTGGGCTATTAGGAATTATGTTTCTAGGAACATCCTTGACAACATGTCTTGGTGCACATGTGTACACATTTGGAGTGGCACAAACGGATCACAGGGTGTGCAGTTTTAGTAAATGCTGTCAAACTGTTTTCCAAAGATGGTTTTTCAATATACGTACACAGCAGTACATGAGGATTCCTGTTGCTTCACTGGCACTTGGTTCTCAGTCTTTTACATTTTAGACATCCCAGTGGATGTCAAGTGGTATCTCAGAGTGGTTTTAATTTGCATTTCCCTGGTAACTAATAAAGAGTGAGCACTTTTCCAGTTATTGGCCATTTGGATATTCTCTTTTGTGAAATACCCATTCAAATCTCTTGTCCATTTCTCTAATTGGGCTTTCTGTTTTTCTTAATGAGTTTTAAGAGTTCTTTATAGTTTATGGTGCTGGTTCTCAGACTTTAGCCTGCATCACCCTTAGGGTGCTCGCTTTGGCAGCACATATACTAAAATTGGAATGATACAGAGAAGATTAACATGGCCCTTGAAAAAAAATCACCCTTAGGGCTTGTTAAAACACACATTACTGGTCCCCACCACCAGAGTTTCTGATTCAGTAGATCTGGGGTGAGACCACAAAAGTGTGCATTTCTAATGAGTTCCCAGGTGATGCACTATGCTGCTGGTCCAGGGACCACACTTTGAGAATCATTATTTAATAGTGATTAAGTGTAACAGCAATAGATGTTTCTTGTTAGTTTTGGACAAAGTCGCCTTAAAAAACAAAAACAAAACCAAAAACCTCAACAATTTAATACTGCTCAAGTCTGAGACATAAGCTAATACTCTTTCTTCCTGGAAGGGTGCAAATGGACTTGCTTAAAATAGCAACCGCCTCAATCCATCTGAAACCCACTGAAATCTCCCCCTTAGAATATACGGTACACCTAATTCACCAAGAGAACCAGCTGATGATAGAAGGTATCCTTTGATCCCATATTGTTCAATCTTAGGAGAACTCGCTGGCTCTCATCAGCAAGAACATGAGTCAGGAATCCCTCAAAGCACAGAAATACAGATCTCTGAATGGAGATGAAAACTATCATTTATTTCAATCAAATTCGGTTTCATTAAAAAAATTATATGATAACATTAAAAGAAAAATAGGCCATTTATATGACTGTCTTTAACCTCAAAGGACCAAATAAACATATAGACATTTCAAATATAGCTAACGTTTTAACAAACCTCAGTATGATCACTGCTGTCATTCTGGTCACCTAAAATACGAACCATGATTGTGAATAAACATTTACTGTGTATGGTTTATTGGACAGACCATTAACCACACATTTCTAAGTACTAGGAGTTGGACAATCACTACAGTCAATGTATTTTGGTAGTTAGCTATGTGTGTGCTTTTTAAGGCTTCACTCAATAAAACATCTGTTTCTCTCTGCTGATGAATCAAAAAATTTACTATATGAAGGGCACATATATGTATACACATAAATGCACATGTGTGCATGTCTATACACATATATGCAATTTCAGGGAGGTAACGCCTTATACTGAGAGGTCATGAGAATTCACTTCAAACCATAATAGTAAAACCTTTAGTAAACTGAACTCAGCACATCACAGTCACTACCATCCAGAAAAATTAAAGGCTCATGGTTCAAATAAAGTACAACAGGTCCTAGGAAGTACTATGGTTTGCTGATTCATTCAACAGAAAGGGCACATGACAATGCTATTAGTGATCAGAAGTAAACTAACCTGAACAGGCTCATGAAAGTGAACCCCTGGACACATCCTGAGAACGCACTGCAGAATTAAGAGTCAATGCTTGCAACAATTCTCAGTTTGTCTCATCACGTTAGCAAAGCCCATTCATGCAATTTAGGAAGGATTTCAATAAAGCCTAACTCAAAAGGCTTACAGTCAACAGAGGTTTAGCCTTCCATAAATGAGAAATCCAAAAAAGAATAATGCCATGTATTTCAGGAATGTCAGCTAGAGAGAGGTTTGGCCTTCTTGGGACATGTCACGTTGCCGAGTCTAAAACTGCAAGTTCCAATGTCCAAGTCATGCAACTCTAATGGTCACAACTGTGTCCTTCAGTATCAAAGCACCTTTAAGGACTTCCATTTTGAGAAAGTAGTATTTTCTCTTCCTTCTCTTTCAGAGCATATGATAAAATATTGTCCTTCTATCCTTTAACCATATATCCATTTTTTCTTTTCAGGGGAGTAGGGGGTACATTCTCCATGCTACAATGTTGCAAACTTTTTTTTGGTTGTTCCTATTGGTTTTAACTGTACTATTTTCTAACAAGAAGCCTTCAGGGGAAATAATGGATCCTAGTTATGTCAAAGAAAACAATGAGACAAAATGGCAACTTCACAGTCTTCAAGTAAATAGAATCCCTGATATAACTGGAAATTAACATGTAATTTTTGGGGCAGTAAAAACAACAACAACAACAAAAACCTGTGACAACTATGTCCTACTCCTTTAAAAATGAGCTTTGACTCTGTAGTCTCTTAAGGCACAAAACCTGATAGACAGCATTTAACTGGTGGCCTACACCTCTGATTTGGATTTTAAAAAACAACGGTTGACATTTAAATAAAAATAAACCACTTTGTTAGAGCCGGAGATCACCGGATAAGTCGAGAGAAAAATTCAAATGAACTAACATCTTGTATGTATAAATATTTGTTGCTAAAGTAAAAAAAAGTACAATGTAGTTTACATAGTCCAAAAACTAGCGGAAAACGCTTCTGGAACACACTTGACATCTTGGTTGGATTCATAGTGCAGTCTCGAAAATAGCTAAGGTTGAGGGATGTCCACTGGAAGTGTTTGTGACCATATGGTCAGTGTGACCGATATGTGGATAATTTCTTTTGAAGTATACCTGAAAAAAAAAAAGCAAGCATAAAAAGAATGTTTCAAAATTTTAAAGTCCTCTTCCTTAAAACAATGCACTGCTGTGTCCACTTCTTCATGAGAAGCAAATCATATCCCTCACTGACGCATGATTTAAGACCAGGGATGAATATACTGTACAGAGGAATTAGCGCCACTAAAACCCTCAGCAGGGCTGGGCTGAATGCCAAACAACCTGTAGATGCATTTGAGTTCTGATCACTCTGATTCATAGATATGCTTTATCTCTGTAGTAAATAGACAAGCAGAATCATTTTACTGACTCAAAACCTAGAGATAAATTAAAAACAGGGTGACAAAGAGGCTGGGAAATCTAGCGTCTGCATGAGGGTTTCTCATTTTCACACATAAAATGAGCACAATAGATTTGGATGTTAATATCAAGTTGTAATCCCTGTATTTTATAAACTCTGATTG
The DNA here is from genome assembly GCA_963573385.1 of Cacajao melanocephalus. Classification (NCBI taxonomy): domain Eukaryota; kingdom Metazoa; phylum Chordata; class Mammalia; order Primates; family Pitheciidae; genus Cacajao; species Cacajao melanocephalus. The sequence goes on along the minus strand of CAUYLG010011678.1, from coordinate 65,931 downwards.
ACAAGCATTGAAATGCTGGCGTATATGTATGAAACATCCCGGCGTTTAATTTGTGTGGCAAAGCAGTTATAGGCCTATAGAAATAGGGTCTGTGGCGAGTGGCCCACAATAATGAAAAGAAAAGCAAAAGCTTTAACAATGACTCAACCAAGCAACTCCTCTAAAATGTAAGATGATACCAAATAATAGGACAGTTCTTTGCCAAGCCTTTGAGTTCCTGAATTCTACCAATTTCTAGCTGAACTAGAAGAGATACAGGTTTTCTGATAAATGTATAATCAGAACATAAAGGAAATGAAATGCTGTCAAGTTTCTCTGTTCTACAATCATCAGTTTTTAGTAGCTGTATCGTATCTTGGTTCCTTGACAGATACGCATAACAAAATGAAATAATGTCAAGACTTGTGAGCTCTTATCTCAAAATGTGTTTGGGTGAAAAAGGACTTCAAATGTAATTTTTTTTCCTCCAAAGAAGAAAGTGAAAAGTTTTGTTTGAGTCTTTAAAACAGAAAATGTAGCAACTATCTGAGGGTGACACATGTCAGCTGGGTCTTTTAGTCATACGATTCTGGATCTATTTTATAAAACCTTGCTCCAAATATATTTGTGGGTGCTATCAACAAAGTTCTCACTGGAGATAATGGGCTTCACATACAAAAAAGAAAGTGCTGAGACACCTGCCTACATATTAAGTGTACTTTCCTTCTCTCTCACGGCTTGCATACTTGTTACTCCAGAAACATCATTACATAGAAAACACTATGTATTAAAATGTCACTTAAGGAGAATATAAATTGTCCAATAATGCTGGGATGCCACCAGATGAAATCTGAGGCTATTTCCATTATAATGCAAGTGTTCAAAAATAAGACTTTTCGGGGGATAATTTCATACCTCCCTCTCCCACTTTTTTAAGTTAGCCATATTTTGTGTGGTTATAGATTAATGTACTCCAAAAAAAGCTATTCCTTAGTGAAACCAAAACCAGCCAAAAGAACAAACATTCACATCACTTTCTACTGCTTGACAGCCTTCCTCAAATAGGCTGGTTCCTTCTGTGTAACCCTCTTGATGTATTTTTTTTATAAAGAAAATGTTATTAGCCATTTTAAACCCAAATGGTCTTAGCTTCATGGTTTGAAAAACTTAGTCAAAAACAAACTTCTTGTGCATATAATCTTTGATTTGACCTTTTTCTCTTCTGCTACCAGGTTTTATAACACACTATGGATAACCACACAGGTGAGATAAAGTATCTTTTTTTTTTTTTTTTTTATAGTGTAGGTGATGAGGGGAGTTGAGATTACTGAACAACTTTTAGCAAAGCCCTCTTGTTGTAAGCTATGCCTGGGATGGACCAGTCCAGTCCCTGGGATTCACTGCTGATCCTAGAAAAATTACCTAACCATTCTCTCTACCAGCTGCCTCATCTGTAACATGAGATAATAGCTGACATCACAGGAACTGATTAATGGCTACAAACTACAGGTTGAAAACCTGCCGCATCAGTGTTGGGTATCATGATGAATGCTGTTCAGAGAAGTATCTCCTAAGCAGGCAGAATGTGGCAGTATTGCCCAGCTTGAAGGAGGAAGGCAAAGCATCGAGGAGTCCCTCTGGTGTATCTTTCATCTTTACAGAACCCCAAAACTGTAGTTGAAACAACTTCAACTGAGTGAATATGGCATCCTGGGAGGCAGAAAGGTAGAAATGAAAGATCACAGAAGTCAGAGTATGAACACTTATGAACTAGTGGCTTTGAAAAATTACTCAGGCTGGGCACGGTGGCTCACGCCTGTAATCCCAGCACTTTGGGAGGCCAAGGCGGGTGGATCACTTGAGGTCAGGAGTTCGAGACCAGCCTGGCCAACACCGTGAAACCCCATCTCTACTAAAAATACAAAAATTAGCCAGGCATGGTGGTGCACATCTGTAGTCCCAGCTACTCGGGAGCCCGAGGCAGGAGAATCACTTGAACCTGGGAGGCGGAGATTGCAGTGAGCCAAGATCGCGCCACTACACTCCAGCCTGGGTTACAGAATGAGACTCCGTCTAAAAAAAAAAACAAAAAAAGTTACTCAGCTTCTTTTATTTCAGTGTTTTCATGTGTCAAAAAGGGATAACGGCGATCAGAAGGACTGTGAAGCCGAAGGGAGACAATGCCATAAGCATTCACGTTTGGGGCAAGAAGAGTATCAGGCCAGTGAGTATGTGACACCGTGTCCCTCTTTTCCTTCTTTTCTTGTTGCTCCATGATAGTTCCTCTAACGTAGGTTGAAACTAAGTTCAGTATTTAAACTCTAGCTCATCAACGAGGCCACCATAACAGAACTAGATTTTACTGAAATCAACAGAGCAATACAAGCTCCCCAGCGAGGACAAAGGAGAGCAACTGGGCTTTGATTGGCATTGCATTCCTGAGACACCGTCTGATGTGCTGAATGCTGGTTCAAGACCCTGTCAGTTCATTCTTACTGATGTCTCTGGCCCTAATTCAATCACAGTAACTCTCCAGGCCTCAAGGTCATCATTGGTAAAGCCAGTCTAATTTGGTGTCCACATATGGCATGTATATCGTCAAAGTTAAAGAGTAATGGAGACTTACAAAGGACTTCTGTTTTTAAGATAATGGAATAATGAATTTTCTCTCTCCTTTTCGTTTCAGAAATCGCTCTGAACAACAAAGATATGGATTAATAAAAAATAAACTAAATCTTTGTGAAATCAGGAAAGCCTGAATGGTAAAATATCATCAAGGGCTGCCATATGCAACTGGATCCAATGGGGCTGTGGCAAGGCAGAGAAGATGTCTGTGAAGAGCAGGCCTCGGCAGTCATAGGGGAGTAAAGTTCTCCAATTAATTGGAGGAACTCTAAGGTATGTCAAGAAATAATCATATAGAAACATCTCTGACTGACCTATGTACATGGGTGAGGTCCTGGGAGAAGAGAGGTTGCAATTGCCCAATTCTGAAAGCAAAGGAGAAAGAAAAGCAAAACATGCATTCTCAACTTCACACACACACACACACCCTCTCTGGGTCATAAGGTACTTCTGTGTTAAGCACAGAAAATTCCCTTTAGCCAGAAACAAGGCCCTAGCCACAACTATCCTGAAACCATCTGGTCTAGGAAGAGTTCGTTTTATCCACAGGTGAGGAGTAGGAATAATAATAATAATAATTTTATAAGTAGTACAGGGTCTGAAAATATACAAATAAGTAAGAAAAGGAATAAGAAAAACACACAACAGATATTGATCACATAAAATTTATGCATATAATACACTCAAAGAAAATGAAGCTGAATGATCAGGCTGTGCATAACAGAGATACGGAAAAACATGGCAGAGCAACAGAAGATGCTGAAATATGAGTTGACAGCGGTCAAAAGTGAAGTGGAAGAGAAAATATCAAAGAAATGGACTAGATGTAGTGGCTCACACCTGTAATCCCAGCACTTTGGGAGGTTGAGAAGGGAAAATCACTTGAAGCCAGAAGTTTGAGGCCAGCCTGGCCAACATAACGAAGCCTTGTCTCTATTAAAAATACAAGAATTAGCTGGGTGTGGTGGTGCACACTTGTAATCCCAGCTTCTTGGGAGGCTGAAGCATGAGAATTGCTTGAACCTGGGAGGTGGCGGGTGCAGTGAGCCGAGTGCACACCACTGCACTCCAGCTTGGGAAATATAGGGAGACTCTGTCTCAGAAAAAAAAAAAGAAAGAAAAAAAATGAAATGGCAGTTCTGCTGAAGGCAGCACAAAGATTAGCCGATGGTGAAAAAACAGGATGAGGCACAGAACAGGACTGAACAAGTAAACAAAATAACTAAAAATTATTAACTAAAAAGGATTAAGGAGAAAATAGCTTTATAAAACAGATAAAGGACGTAAAACATATATATGATAGATATTTGTAAAGAAGAGAATATCATCAAATAAAAAAAATTCAAGGATATAATTCAATTAAACTTCCAGAAACAAAACAAAATTTGAATCTAAAGTCTGAAAGACTACACAGTGATGTCCTAGGAAAACTAATGACCCTTTTAGCGTACAAGAAGAAAGACTTGGCTGGGCATAGTGGCACTCATCTGTAATCCCAGCACTGTGGGAGGTCGAGGTGGGAGGATGGCTTGAGCCCAGGAGTTCAAGACCAGCACGGGAGGCCAGGCGCGGTGGCTCGTGTCTATAATCCCAACACTTTGGGAGGCTGGGATGGGCAGATCATCTGAGGTTGGGAATTTGAGACCAGCCTGACCAACATGGAGAACCTTGCCTCTACTAAAAATACAAAATTAGCCAGGCGTGGTGGTGCATGTCTGTAATCCCAGCTACTGGGGAGGCTGAGGCAGGAGAATCTCTTGAACCCAGGTAGGCAGAGGTTGCGGTGAGCCAAGATTACACCATTGCACTCCAGCTTGGGCGACAAGAGTGAAACTCCGTCTCAAAAAAAAAAAAAGAGCCAGCATGGGTGACATAGTGAGACCTCGTCTTCATGGGAGGAAAAAAAATTAGCTGCTCATGGTGATGTGTGCCTGTAGTTCCAGCTTTAAGGGAGGCTGAGAAGGGAGCATTGTTTGGGCCTGGAAGGTTGAGGCTCCAGTGAGCTATGATTGTGCCACTGCACTCCAGGCTGGGCAACAGAGCAAGACCCTGCCTCAAAACAGAAAAAGAAAAAAGGCCGAGTTATGTCAAACATAGCCATAGACGTCTCCATATTAACAGACAACACTAGAAGACCTTAGCGCAAAGGCTGCAACATACTAAGTGAAAGAAGGTATGACCCAACAATTTTATAACCACCACTTTTTAAAAAAATTTTTATTTTTATGTTAAGTTCCAGGATACATGTGCAGGATGTGCAGGTTTGTCACACAGGTAAACGTGTGCATGGTATAACCACCAAATTTAAATCAGAGAGGTAACAAAGATTTCAGACATGCAGTAAGTCAGGGATCCTAAGCTCCAACGAACCTTTCCCTTTAAGATGGTATAGAGCATTGTTTTGCAACCTTTTTTTTTTTAAACTGCCACCCACAATAATGGATGGCACATTTCACTGTACACTGGGACTTGGTACACTTCCACCGTCTATATCTATCTATACTAAAAAGCATTTAAAAAATATTACCATTACTATGAAAGATACATTGTTATTTTTCTTCCATTCCATTCTTTTCTATTTTATATCTTAAGACATGCTGGTCATGATGTACTAAATGGATTTCACCACACCACTAATGGGTTATAGCCTGAGGTTAAAAAGCACTGAAGGATAAACTTTAGCTAATAAGAGATAAAGAAAGTATTATGTAAAGTCAAGTAACAGAGGCTTAAGTCTATTTGAGGTTTGAAGGCAAATAGAAGAAAAACTAAGCTAAAATTTGGGGGTAGGGTGGAGAGAGAAGTGTATTTACATTCTCATTGTTTATAATGGAGAGTCAATAAAGAAGTAGCATTTAGAGGAAACAAAAGGAACATATACAGAACAATAAGCAAAGAAACAAAAATTACCTACTACAAATCAAATGGTAAAAAGAAAATGAATACTAACACAGAAAGCATAACATGACAGAACTAAGATAAAACATACTTAGAATCTCAATAAATGTAAATGCACTAAAATCATCTATTAAAAACAAAGGCTAAGATTAAATCTCAGAGTAAAACCTAACCATGTCATACACAGAATACACACCTTTGGATATTCAAAGACAATTCCATATTTATCAGACAAAGAAAACAAAGTAAAAGCAGGGGACCCAATCTAGTTTTGAACCAGCATGGATTTAGAACTAAAATCATTACATGAATCAAAGAAAGGCAAGTTAAGATGGCAGGAAATATAACTCATAATGGAAACCCAAGTTATGAACATCTGTGGACTGAAAACCATGGCATCAAAGTCACCAAAACAAAAACGACAGGTACTACAAAGAGAAATATATACAATATTAAACTAATTCACCTCCAGATCCAAGTCACAGAAAACAGACCAATATAAATAAGGATTAATAAGAATGTAATTAACAAAGTAGAACTAATTAAACTTTATTAGACTCTATACCTTAAACAGATAACATCTTTTCAATGCCAAAGAACATGCAGAAAAACTACCTATACTAAGATACAGGAAATTAAATTCTGAATGGATAAAAAGGATATGGATGACAAGCAATGAAAATGAAACTGATGAGTAAAACAGAAAAGAAATGAATAGAAAAACAAACCCCTACCACCAAAAAGTTTTAAAAACTTCCCTCTTCAATAATTTCTGGGCCAGGGAAAATCAAAACCAAAATTGCAGAATATATAAATAAAAAATAAACTATGAATAAAAGCATTACATATCAAAACCTATAGCATAGGAAAATTCACAGCTTAAAATTCTAAGGAAGAAAGAAAGAATACAAATGCATTCAAGAAGAAGCAACAAGAAAAACCAGAAAAGGAAGGTAATAAAGATAAAAGTTTTCAACTGGAAAACAGAATATAAGAACTAGTGAAAAAAACCTGATAGGTCATTCACCAGTAAAAAAACAAAAATAGCTAACTTAATTGGAAGTTAATTGGGAAAAATAAAAAGTAAAGAGTAGAGAAAGTATAAATACTAGGTAGCCATTAAAAAATGAAGTAACTGGCCAGTTGCGGTGGCTCATGCCTGTAATCTCAGCATTTTGGAAGGCCAAGGTGGGTGGATTACCTGAGGTCGGGAGTTCGAGACCAGCCTGGCCAACATGGTGAAACCCTGTCTCTACTAAAAATACAAAAAAATTAGCCTGGCGTGGTGGTAGGCGCCTGTAATCCCAGCTACTGGGGAGGCTGAGGCAGGAGAATCGCTTGAACCAGGAGATGGAGATTGCAGTGAGCTGAGATGGCACCACTGCACTCCAGTCTGGGCAACAGGAACAAAACACACTCTCTCTCTCTCTCTCTCTCTCTCTCTCTCTCTATATATATATATATATATATGGATGTCAGGATTTCATAACTATATAGTTTTATATATATGTGTGTGTGTATATATATACATATATATATATATATATTTTTTTTTTTTGAGATGGAGCTGGCTCTGTCACCCAGGCTGTAGTGCAGTGGCATGATCTAGGCTCACTGTAACCTCCACCTCCCGGTTCAAGTGATTCTCCAGCCTCAGCCTTCCGATTAGCTGGGATTACAAGCATGTGCCACCACGTCCAGCTACTTTTTGTATTTTTAGTAGAGACAAGTGTTTCACCATGTTGGCCAGGCTGGTCTCGAACTCCTGACTTCAAGTGATCTGCCTGCCTCGGCTTCCTAAAGTGCTGGGAGTACAGGTGTGAGCCACCACGCCCAGCCAGGATTTCATAACTTTTGAGTTATGATTTCATGGGTGTGGAAAATGGCACCTCTGTTACATACTGGGAACCTCAATTAGGTCTACTTCATCAGGGAAGACAATGATTGACATTTACCCTGTGTTATGGGCTGATTTGCATCCCTCTAAATTCTTTTGTTGAAGTCCTAATCCCCAGTACCTCAGAATGTGACTGCATTTTGGGAAAGTCTTTAAAAATGTAATTAAGTTAAAATTAGGTCTTTAGGGTGGGCCCTGATCTAATATGACTGGTACTCTTAAGAGGTGATTGGGACACAGACATACAGAGAAAAGACCCTGTGAACACAGTCATCTGCAAGCCAAGGAGAGAGGTCTCAGAGGAAAGCCACCCTGCTAACACCCAAATCTCAGACTCTAGCACCGAAGTGTGAGAACATAAACCGCTGTGGGTTAAGCCACCTGATCTGTCCTACTTTGCTATGGCAGCCTGAGCAAACTAGTGCACCCTTCAGCTTTATGTACCTGCGAAGTACTTTCTGAACTTTCTGAGTCATCTGCAAAGGTCAGTCAAAAGAAAGACTGAGCTTTGCCTGCACCAGCATTTTCAGGAAAGCAACTACGTGGTCAAGAATACGTGACTTGGAAGTACCTTTTCCCAGATGTTGAGTTTTCTTTTCCAACAAATGAATTCTAATCTGTGAGAGTGAAAAGCTTGTTGATTTAGACTAATCCTCATGGCGTTACAGTTCTGAATGATGCCTTGATATTTGATGCTTGCACATTTAAAAGGCTGACACTCTGACAGCTTGTTCTCCTAAGAGGACCAAGTGTATGCAGAAATGTCAAGAAGATATTCAGCTTGGATGAGAATCAAGCTGTGTATTTCCTTGTGTCTTTCTGAAGAGGTGACCTTAGCCAGCGGTTAGGCAGGACTAAAATCCAGGAAGGAAGTTCTGCCACTGTGTGAATTTGGCTGCTGTATCTTGGATACCAAATGAGACAACGTGCAGCGTTTTCAGGCTTGACACAGAACACCACCTAGAGGGGCACAACTCTCCCAGCAATCTACCTTCTGTTCTCCACGGACCAGCTCTGTGTCCACATGAGGACTCATGATCCAACCTCCTCGTCAATACAGCCAGACTTACAGACTGTTATGAGGATTAAGTAGAATCATACATGCAAGAACTATGTAAACAATGTAAAATAAGTTGCAAAGAACTACACAAATGTAAGGTATCATTAATATTGTTGAATTAGATGGAAGATTACTGAACCAGTAATCGAGATTTTAAATTCTATGACCAATGTCCCTTTCTACATGTATGTTATACTTACATTAAACACTGATTAATAAAAAAGATTCCTAATTCTGTCTCTGCTATAAATTAGTCTGGGCCCACTTATTTCTTGGAGCCTTAGTTTCCTCATCTGTAAAACAAAGGTGAACTATTTTAACTTATGTTAGCTGGAGCGTGCTAAAATTCTTGACCTATTTCTTATTACTCCATGCCTTGATAATACGTAACATATTTTTTTAATGAGTACTTTGATATGTAGATAGGGACACATCTCTTTGATGTGAAATGCCTGAGGTACTGAAGAACAAAAAGGGTTTTTGAGGTTCCTGACTCTTTTGTGAGCAGATTCTTCAGGGAATCCCAAATGATTGATCCAGTTTTATGAGGGAAGCTGTGACTGGGAGACACTCTAGAAGATAAAAGTATTCTGTAAATTTCAGGTATAAAAGAAATACAGTGTGCCAAGTACAGCTTCCCTCTTTATTCATACCCAATGTGATTCTTAATGAAAATTCAGAACACAGATTTTGTTGACCCTAAAGACAGGCTTGAATCCAGACTGTGCCTGTAATTCTGCTAGCTATGAGACTATGGGCCATTACCTGCCCTCTCTACACCTCAGCCTCTTAAACAGGCATAACGAGAAGTACATAGTACACATCTGTCACATATCATCATCATGGCCATCAGGGCCCAGCATGTCAATCAAATCTCTGCTCTGCTCTATTCTTGGGTTTATATTGTCAATGACGAGGGGCATGTTTAATGTATTTGTTAATGCCCAGCATAACACTGTGCACACAAAGGCATTTACAGAACCATTTTGAAGATGAATGCAGGATTCAAAGAAATACCCTACAGACAGTAGAAAGGACAGTTCCTCACTTCTACGGAGAATGAGATGAAACAGGGACTGAAGGGAACCTAGGTTTTATTTGGATAAATCTTTAATAGAGAAATACTGTTAGATACGGGAACATATTTTCTTTTTCTTTTTTTTTTTTTTTTGAGATAGTGTCTCACAATGTCACCCAGGCTGGAGTGCAGTGGTGCGATCTTGGTCACTGCAACCTCCGCCTCCCGGGTTTAAGTGATTCTCCTGCCTCTGCCTCTGCCTCCCGAGTAGCTGGGATTACAGGCATATGCCACCATGCCCAGGTAATTTTTGTATTTTTAGTAGAGATGTGATTTCACCATGTTGGCCTATATTTTCTTATTCTGTTGTCTACGATAGATATTTAAAATATTATACACAAACAGGCAATTTTATTGTACCTACTGTGTTAAAAACCTGAAAAATATAGAAAACAATGAAGAAGGAAAATCATACCCATATTATAATGCCTCGAGATGAACAGTTTGATGGGAGACTCACCATGTACTGCTGAAGTCTCATTTTACACTAAGCCAAGGGCAGCAGATGTTTCTTCCCTCCCTCCATCAGTACAACTCTCACCTTACAGAATTATAAGAAGGAATTACAGGTGACTGCATGACATTTGGCTAAGTCCTTAAACCAAACTGCATCTGTAGAATGAGATACTTCCACATCAACACTGCTGGAAACAGATCATGTAGCCTGTGTGTCTTTAGTGCCGTATAAACCTTCAAGGACTATTCAGGCTTATAGCTTTGACATATCATAAATTCCTGATTTGTCCCGATGGCAATTACATCTTATAGAAGGTAGAGGATGCATAAAGGGCTATATGGGCCTGATTCTAAACAACAAAAATGAGGGGGAAACCTAGAGTGATGGTGAGAGTATTATGTAGGAGTTTCCTTTACAAATAAGACAAAAACCAAAAGCAATCCGCACATTTTCTAGGTAGATCTTTCTAGAATAAACAACATTCCACACTTTTTGCTCGAACTCTTAAATCTCCTGTATGTACCTCGACAGCATTTGCCTGTCAAGAATGAAACGCAGCGAGTCTGCAGAATATGAGCACGATGTGCTCTATGCCTTTTTCTAAGAATCTGAACCGACAGAGTCTAAATGTGTAAAAAGTCCAGTCTAACATCTCTCTGCTTCTTGGGCACACCTGCATGCACACGTGCGTGCACAACTCGACCCCCAACGTGCTTCTGCCAGCTCTCTGCAGACCTGACTTCAGCCTGGGACGTGCCGTTAAGACCCAGTCATGAAGCTTTGTCTCTGCAGGCTTATAATTGAAAAGGGTACACAGTGCTTGTTACCATACCCACGGTGCCAAATTCTGCGGAGGGAGCCACTGAGACAAACTTTAATTACAACTCCTCGGAGCGCGCTCACCTGTTTTGCTGTTTCAGTGAGGGCAGCGGCTTCTGCCTTGCCCAGCTGTTGCACCATCTTGTAAAATAGGCTCTCTTTATTTTGCAGCAAAACATATGGCTCATCATATTCTTTCAGTCTTCCTGAATCTAAAACCTGTTAATCAGCAGAAAGAAACCCATTGAAACACAATGTTTTGCAGTAACATATTATAACAGAGACAATATTTCGGAAAGGGGCAGGAGAGGGAGAGAATCTGTTTGGGTGGTAGGTCTGGATGGTGTTTAAATGGTGTGATTACCCTGTTTTACGAAGCAAACAAAGGCCTAACCTGACCTTTTATTACTATAATGTTATAGGAAAGGAAGAAAATGAAAGTTCTAGACTATGATTATGGGCTCTCAGCAGTCCTGTGGCATTTTGTATTCTGCCAAAGGCATTTTGGGTTCTTATCATTACTTAGTGCTTTTAACTCTCAGACTCTCAGCATTGAGGGGTATTTAAACATATGATCAGAGTTGAGAAACTTCTTGATTTAAGAAAGCCAAACTCAATTTATCTAAAAGGTAGCGTAATGGCATAAAAACCAGATGGCAGAGACCTGACAGTAAATTAATTGCAGAGCCAGTTTCACAGACTCTAAGCAATATTCGGAAAAGAAGGAAATGCTTCTGGAATTTCTTTAAGTCCTAGAACACGTCAGCTGCTAAGAGGGGCTAAAGCCTGGTTGGTGAGGTGAAGGTGCATTCTGAAATTGGCTCTGGGTATACTTTATTATTCCGAGAGAGAAAGGCTGGCTAAAAAAGCTGTTACCTAAGCAGCTTTAGCATAATTTCTCTCTGCACAGAAGAAATCTCTAGAAATCCAATTTTCTCTCCGGATAAGACTAAAGAAGCAATTAAGAAATTGAGCTCCAAATTCCTGTGATCACAGCTCACATGGCTCTTGGGGCAGCCCAATCTGCACTGCAGAAGGCTGAATATCTGTTCTCCCAATCACCTTTCTTTGCTTCTTTCTCTTTCTTTAGCTGCTTGCCTTTTAGCTGCTTTATTGCTCATTAATATGTCCACTGGAAATTGAAAGAGAGAGGAAGGGGCTCTTAACTCTGCATTTCTACTTATTAGTGGCTTTGGTTAATGGTTTCAGAGGGAAGAAAGAGTCTGAACAATTGGCCCAAATGACGCACCTAGAAAAACAGTTCTGATGTTAAGTGGCACTTAGTTCTTCATTTAGAGTAAATTTATCTTAAGAGAATATACTGAACCTCCAAGCAGGACACAGGTTGTTTTCTACATGTAGACGTTGCAGTTAATTCCGCCCCATGGTATTTAATTGGACACATTTATTAAGCCTCATAAAGGGCATTTTCTTGTTAATCTTTTGTTTACTACTGTGAATCACTGCTAAGGGCAGCTTTCTCAAAAGAGTTCAAGAATAATTGAATCTGTCACATCCACATAATAATTAAAATGTCCTATAATTTGGCATGCCAATTTAGATACCCCGAATGTGTAATTTTACTTAAGCATAGCATTACAGAGCATAACCACTCCTCCTGATGATGAAGGAAAAAAATCTGCAATTTAAAAATACAGGTCTCTCTAATTCTAAAGGCTAAGTAAATAAGTGAATCAAATTACTTTCTAAAATGATGAAGTTTCAGTCTGCAAAAGCAACAAGTAAACTTTTAAATGTTATTCTCACCAAGAGTTGATAGAGAGTGAGTCCTCTGTAAAGACTTTACATAATGTTTAATGGAAAGGAAGTCCTACTACTATTTCGTCTTTGTCCAAATTCCTACTAAATTTATTCACATTTGAGTGAATAGTAAATCTTTCCGATTATCTCTTTTTGTCTGAAAACACAATGCCACTGAGACTAGTAGTTCTCAAAATTGATTGGAATCTAAAAAGGCAGAGCCAGAAAAAATAATGTTCTCAAAAAGCATTATTATTATTAAATAAAAATGACAGGAAGATCATTTTGGTCAAAATACTTTAAGCCTTGTAAATATCAACAACTTAGCAACTGCATTTTATTTGTTAGGAGAATTTTTGAGTTTAGGGGTGATACAACCATGACTTTAACAATTTATTATAACTTAAATTTTTAACTTCTACAACGTTTCACACTTAAAAAATACAAAATAAAACTGACCGCTTTAATAGTGTTTTGATATACATTAAAACAAAATATAGGCCAGGCGTGGTAACTCACACCTACAATCCTAGCACTTTGGGAGGCCAAGGCAGGCAGATCACTTGAGGCCATGAGTTCAAAATCAGCCTGGCCAACATGGCAAAACCCCATCTCTACTGAAAATACAAAAGTTAGATGGGCATGGTGGTGTGCAACTGTAGTTCCAGCTAGTCTAGAGGCTGAGGCACGAGAATCATTTGAACCGGAGGCAGAGGTTGCAGTGAGCCGAGGTCAAGCCACTGCACTCCAGCCTCGGCGATAGAGCGAGACTCTGTCTCAAAAACAAAAACAAAAACAAACAAAAAATAAACCCAAAATGTAGTATCTTAAAATGAACTGGATTATCATAGCTGCAGATGAATTCACAAGGTTTGAGACATGGCATGCCTTGGCATATAAATATGACCTAACAAAGAGTATGGCTACCATAAAATCAGTGAAAGCACCCCATAACTGAAGTATCAGTTTTTGAACTTGAAAAGGAAAATAAAATGGGTTGAACATTCTCCGCTTTCACAATCATCACTGAAAACTCCCAAAATAGAATGGATCAGGTAGATAATTTCCTTTCCTTCCATCCATTCATCCAATATCGAATGAATATCTATTTCCAAAGTACTGTCTTAGGAATGGGAGTTTCAAAGATGAGCAAGAAACAGTCTATCAAGATGCTGACAGCCAGAGATAATGAAAGTACAAATAAGTTAAACAACTTGACTTAGGCTGCGTAAATCAGAATGGCAGAGCTGGGATCTGAACCCAGGTATAAACCTGTCTTCGTTCCTCTTCATGTGAGTTCCCAGAGATACACTATTATTTGCTTTCAGTTTATTTGTTTTCAGAAGTAAAATATTGGCAATGAGAACTGTAAAGAGTTAATTTTCTAAAGATACCTTTTTATTTGGATAATAACTTTGCATATTTTAAGAAAAATATGCCTATAAGCATAAAAAATTCACCTATTCACTTCCCACTTCAATTTAAGTCCTATTATACCCAGGACTCAAAATTCTTTACTATGTGCCTGCTATATACTCACAGAAAAAGAAGACAAATTTTTTTTTTCTTTTTTGAGACAGAGTCTCACTCTGTCACCCAGGCTAGAGTGCAGTGGCGTGATCTCAGCTCACTGCAACCTCCACCTCCTGGGCTCAAGCGATTCTCCAGCCTCAGCCTCCTGAGTAGCTGGGGCTACAGGTGCACACCACCAACGCCTGCCTAATTGTAGAAACGGGGTTTCACCATGTTGCCCAGGCTGGTCTTGAACTCCTGAGCTCAAAGCAATCCTCCCACCTTGGCTTCCCAAAGTGCTAGGATTACAGGCACGAGCCACTGCACCCACCCCAAGAAAAGGAATTTCACTAAAGCGTCAGGATTAATAATGAACAAGTGACACTTGGCCAAAACGCCCTGGCGGAAAATGGAAGTGAACTTTCATGAATTCCTGAATTTATTCCACACACATTTATTGCACATTTACTGCATTCATGTCATTATGCCAGAGGCTGTGGAAGAGGCAAAGATGGGTAAGTCCCAGCCCCTGCTTTCGGAAGCCTACACTCAACAAACAGACAGAAGAAAACACTCAAGTCACTATAATTCCAGAAAAAAGGAAAAACAAGCAGGAGTTTAGCAGCAGCAGAAGTCAATTCTGGCCAAAATTTCTGAGGAGGAGCTTTAGGGAGGATAGAATAGCAAACCAGGCTTGAGGAACGGACAGACTTGGACACGCAGAAATGGAGGTGGAGGTGAGGGGTGGGAGGACAGTGGTCATTCCAGATGTGAGGAATGACACGAACCAAGAGGTCTGAAGGCCCACCTATCACTTCCTCAAGGGGAGGGTTATGCGATTTCTCTTGTTCACTGTTGCATTTCCAAGGCCTGGCATTGCACGTGACGTGTGAGCAGGCACCCCATGCACATTGGCTAAAAGTTATATACAAAGGGCACGATTGAGTGACTGACAAATGGTGCAGTCTGGTAAGACCACAGAGTGAGGTCAAGCAGAGAGAGAGTCTAGCTGGCCCCGGGACACAGATCAGGAAGGAGGTATAGGGATGCCAGGATTCAGGCTATAGCCTTGGAGGGCCACATGCCTCAAGTTGATGGCTATAGACGAGAGAGAGAAAAGTGAAAGGGTGACAGAGCAGGAATGAGGGCAGAGACTTGACTCATAAATTAAATATTGGAAAAGAGAAAAGAAGGGACAATCAGATACTACACAGGCCAAGTTAGGATGCATATGGAAAGAAACAATTAAGAACAGGATTTGACCTGCTTAGCCCTTATACATGTTGAGTATACTTAGGAAATGCTTGGGACCAGAAGTGTTTCAGATTTCAGATACTTTTGAATTTTGCAATGTTTGAATCATACATACTTACAGGTTCAGCATACCTAATCCGAAAATCCAAAATCTGAAATGCCCCAATGAGCATCTCCTATGAGCTTCATCAGAGCTCAAAAACTTTCAGATTTAGGAGCATTTCAGATTTCAGATTATGGAATTAAATCTGTATTTACTGATTTGACCAAAGAGTCTAGATCTTTTACAACAAAATTAAGCAACCCTGAATTTTCTTTTTGTACAGAAAAAGGGGTATAATCTTGAATTTGTATCTTCATATCTTTCGTATCTATATGAAAACAGTCCTGAAACCTCCTGCTCAGTCCTCACCTTTCCTCTACCCAAGTAAAACTATAAACTAAGCCACTCACTGATGTTGGTCGCACAGCCCCAGGATCTCTCCGGCAATGCAAACCTCAAATCACTTGCTGTTCTCCAGGTCAAGGAAGAACACATTATATTGGAATTCATTAGTCAGTTACTCAGTTGCATAAGCTCAAGGAAGATGTGTTTATCAGGCCTGCATATCTGCAGATACTCCAGGGAGCTGTCCTAGATATAAAAATTAAATGAACCAACTGCAAAACAATTTAATCCATTTAATTGTCAGGATGCCATCGCTGATAGTGGGGTGGCCTCAGGAACAGGAGATGGGCAGGACAGGGTGAAGGATAAAGCCTGACCATAGGAAAAGAAAAGCTTGGAACAGCTTTCACGATGGCAGCAAGCAACAAAGAGAAACCCACTTAGCAACAGGCAGAATGAGGGTGGGAGGATTCCCGTTTCAGAGGTCGGCTCTGGGCTGCCATGACGAAGGAGTGTATGGGGAGTCATCTGATGCTGGAGATTGGTTCCCTCACTGGTAAAATGCGTGCCTGTGACTCTTCTGTAGATAAGATACTATGGTATGTGGCAAAGATTACTCAAAATGCTGCCCCAGGTCTTGAAACAGAAAATGATTCTTCTCACTGCGGAAGATGAAAGGCAGGTCCCAGTGACCCACTCAGCCACTTCCCCAAAGCTCTGCCATTGTGTGTATTTCTTCTCCGAGTTTGTGCTTTTTTTTTGAGATGGATCTCACTCTGTCACCCAGGTTGGACTGCAGTGGTGTGATCTTGGCTCACTGCAACCTCCGCCTCCTGGGTTCAAGCGAGTCTCCTGTCTCAGCCTCCCAGGTAGCTGGGATTACAGGTACACACCACCATGGCCAGATAATTTTTCTGTATTTTTAGTAGAGATGGGGTTTCACCATGCTGGCCAGGCTGGTCTCGAACTCCTGACCTCAGGTTATCTGCCCGCCTTGGCCTCCCAAAATGCTGGGATTACAGGTGTGAGCCACCACACCCAGCACTAGTTTGTGCTTTCTACCTTCACATTAATTCTCTGTCCCCATGAACGCTTTAATTAAATCTCTCAGCATATTTTTAAAGAAGTAATTTTTCCTCTTCTGAAATGTTCTCATTGCAGCCGTTGTCGGCTTCTTAAAAGTTCCATGAAGGTGAAACATAGAATTTAAATAAAACTCAAGTTAGCTTTGAGTTATGTTTCTCCAGCTGGGTCTATTAGAACAATTTTTAGTTTGTTTTCTCTGAGAAAACTCTACTAAAAAGAGATTTGCATTTAAAAAGAAAGATACACATTATAAACCCATAAGATTGCCTACAAAAAAAAGAGGTAGAATCTGAATTTCTCAGTCTTGCTTTTGGTTCTCTGTAATTCACTCCCGAAGAATTCTCTAACTACAGATTCACTTACTCCTCGTTCACCCATGCTACCAGGGAGAATCCAGAGCGTTGTAAGGACAGTGTGGAGGGACTGGAGGAAAAGGCTGTGCTATCCGCTGAAAGGAAAACAGGTCACAAGAAACCAGCTAATCCAAAAACTACAGGGAGGAAGCTGTCTTTAATGTGGAGATAGTGGCACGTGTTAGAAAAAAGAGGATTTCTAATTTGTCTGTCTTGCTCTACTGTTTTGTGGCAACTGAGCAAATGAAGAAGATTAAATTAGCTGTCATTAAGACTACACCATGTTTAATAAAGTTAACATTGAGAGAACATCTTCATAAAATAAAATTCTAAGCCTAACACATTAATGGCGCTTAATGAACCAAAACTGGGTAAATCCCTTTGGAGAGTCAACAGATAAACAAAGCTATTAATTAGGTCACAGTTGTTTCCCAACAAGCCTTTTGTTTGATTTACGTACAGTAAACAAAACCACATCCATCTGTCTTTGTGGAGAATTATTCACCAATGCAACGAAGTGTAATTATTACACCTTAAGCACTTGCAATTACACGACTGCACGATGACAATAGTGTTGGTTATGTTCTTCATTAATATCTGTCCCTTCCCCAGCCACTCCCTGAGCCTGCCCTCTGGAGCACTGGGCTTTGCAGCTGATTCACTTGTCTCCATATCCTCACAGCTTTCAGAATAACAGAACAGAATATGTGTTTTCTAGAACAGTATCTCTAAAGCAAGCGAGGGGGGAAAATCACCTCCAAAATCAAACATCTGAGAAAGAATGGTATTTATGGTGTTGCCCTGAATTGAAAGCTGGCTGATGATCAGAAGCTCTAGAATACAGGAGAAGGTTTCAGCCGGGGTTGAGGGAACATAGAGGCCAGTTCCCAATCTCTAAAGCTAAAGAATGCATGTCTCTTGGGTTCCCTGAAGCTGAATCCTGCCATTACCTATCAAGAAAAATTGGAAAATAGTTGTCACATAGAACTCAGAGCTTGTAATAAGACCCCTTACTTAAATGTACACCTCCTAGTAGGACTTCCTGTGGTGTCACTGATGATATCACGGCCAGGGAGCCCTAAATGGAAGATCTCTCACTATCACTGGAGAGATCTCCATAGATGGAGGCATTAAGGGAGTTGGGAGTGAGAAGGAAAGTTCCATGCTGAAATGCAAGGTCATCTCAACAGTCACATCCTCCAAGAGAACACTCACCTTTTCCTTCTCCAAATTTACGTCCTCTGGGTGTTCCCCATTCATCCAGATATTCAGGTCCCAAACCGATAAACCAGCACTGACTCCCCCTGTCTTCCCTCAAATCCCACATTCAATCCATCACAGTCCAGTTGCTTTACTATACTGTTTACTCCAAAAGCAACCATTGCACCATTTTCACTGCTCACACCATAATAAGCCACCATTGTGCACGGTGTAGAATACTGCACTTGATGAACTGAAGTACAGTAACTAAAAGACCATGGCTTTTACTACAAAGGAAAGAGAGAGAACAGAGTGGGGAAAGGCTAGAAAGGTAGGGAGGGGCTGATTGTAAATTGCTTTGTAGAACCATGTTGAGAGTTTAGATAAAGATACTAATCAAGAAAGAAAAAAAAATAAGGTTCTCAAAATCTACCTAGAGGGATTGGTGTATAAAGCAATAAACTGATGGGCACATTTCAATAATGGTAACAGCGCTGACGGGTCAAGGAAATGCTTGTGAACTAGACATTTATGTGGTCAGACGCTGATTGATCAGATTTAGGAGTGGCCAATTGACCTGTCTGTCAAATTTGGTCCTTGCTTGCTATCTCCCTAACTAATCAGACCTTCTAAGTTGACAGCACTTCCAAGCCTTAGCTAATAAAAGGAGTAGCTATCATCAATGCTGTAACACCAAATCCCAACAAGAAGTCTATATGATATACTTAGGAGCAAAGATTTTGTTTTGAACAGGCCCCCAACTGAGCTGGCAACGAAGTCATTTTTCTGCTAATGCATCCAAAGCCTGGCCAAGTATTTCAACAAGCAGGGAAACATTAGAGCACCATTTGCTTGCTGTGAAAGCAGATGCTTTCTAGGACAGTCTGTAAAATACACTGCCTAGAGACAAGAACAACAAAGTGACAGATAAAAAGTAGCAACAAATGCACAGGACAGGTCTCATGTGGCCTTGGATTGACCCAAGTTCTTGCTTGTAGTTCTAAACTCTAGACTGTGCTAGGAATGCAATTTCCTGAGATAGGAAGGAACTGCCTAAAACAGCCTGGGTCTTCTTGCTGTCCTTTCTGGGGAATGTAACATCTAGAGCTAAGGAAGAAGTACCCCAGACAGCTCGTGCTTTGCTCTTCTCTCCCCTGGGAGGAGGATGACCCTCAAAGTTTTCCCAGTAGGTCATGTTGCCTCTGAGGTATATAACCTGGAGCAGGCTGCCTTCTGGGGTCCCTCAGCTGTGGTGCAGGTGGGACATGCGCAGTCAAGACTCCATCTGCCTAGGGCGGCTTCCTTGAACCTGGGGGGACCAGCTCCCAAAGCTCTATGCTTCTTTCGTCCCTTGGTATCTATCTGTAGGTAATAACCCTGCTTTATATAACTGCTGCTTGTGAGTGTGTTCTGTCCCACTCCACTCAGGCATGGGTAACAGTGCAGCCCAGGGTGCAGTGGGTGGAAGTGTTTAGACTTCAATTCCTGGGGGCTGGCATGAGGATGATCCCTGCCATCCTCCATGCAGAGGGAGTCCTCCTCTGTGACTAGTTCTTAGAGGACCTGCTTCACAAAAAGGTGATTTCTCCATTTACCATTTAAGAACACAACTCCAGGAAGACAAATGAAGGCCTAAAGATGCTAAATGCTAAACAATGTTTCTGGATCTAAGGAATCACTGTTCTGCTATCTTGGGACTGTCACGCAGCCACTTACAAAAGTCAGCTCAAGCCAGGTACGGTGGCTCATGCCTGTAATCCCAGCACTTTGTGGGGGCCGAGGTGGGTGGATCACCTGAGGTTGGGAGTTTGAGACCAGCCTGATCAACATGGAAGAACCCCACCTCTACTAAAAGTACAAAATTAGCCTGGCATGGTAGTGCATGCCTGTAATCCCAGCTACTCAGGAGGCTGAGGCAGGAGAATCACTTGAACCCAGGAGACAGAGGCTGTGGTGACCTGAGATTACACCACTGTACCCTAGCCTGAGCAATGAGAGTGAAATTCCGTCTCAAAAAAAAAAAAAGTCAGCTCGAGTGGCCTGTTACTGCAATGCTGTAGTCCAAACCAGCCTCAGTGCTTGAAGTGTAAAACAGCCTTTAGGTTGGAACCCTCCACTCCTGTTACATAACACACCGGAGCTCATCCCTGCACACATCCAACTCTGGGGTGTGACAAGGCTACAGACACTGCTTCAATGCTGACAGGGTGGTATTTTCTCAAATGTCCCACTGGTGATCTAATCTGATGATGCATGTGAGGTAGGGTGAAAGAGAATATTCCAGAAACTGCCCAAGAAGTCAAAAGAGACAGCACCAGCATCACTGGGCATAAGAAGTGTGGATATCACAGATTATTTACAAATCTGTTAGGCTTGGACCATAAATATCATGGTGTCAAGTCTATCCATTGCTCCTCACGCACCATGCAGGCCTTCGTTAAACTACTTCCTTCTTCGTCATCAATCAGAGCATCACTGGATGCAGACAGTGACAATGGTTAGGATCCACACGATAGAAGAAAATCAGCACAATGCCACAGGCTGGAGGTTAGCCTGAAATTAATGAGAATTCCTTCGGGCTACTTTGCAGCCAAAGGTTTTTCCTTTGAAAAATGCTTCCCTTATCATTGTATAAAGCCACATGCTAAGACTGAAAATAAGCAAGACACAAAGAAAAAGGAGAAAGAGAGATGGGGGTAGGGAGCTAGAGAGAGAAGAAGAAAGTTAAGTAGAAAGAGAGAAAAAGATGGATGTGAGAGCAATCTGGCTGCAACATCTGTCACCCCATTTATCTCCAGGGTTGATTCGGCTGACCTAGCTGGCTAGCGGGCACCCCCTTCCTCCCTCACCACTCCTTGTGTGTCTCTCTGGAAGCTACGCAATCTGCCTAAGAGGACGATCATCTCCAATAGGGGAGGACTGGTCTTTGGCCACGGGTATTAAGTAGCTGCGCTCTCCTGCCAGAACCTCCAAACAAGTTATCAAGGAAGTAGGAAGAGAGAAAAAGAGAAAAAGAAGGGAGGGAAGGAAGGAAGGAATAAAATAAGGAAGGAAATACTGACTAAGGAAGAAAGAGCCAATCAAACCTGGAAGGAAGATACTAGACAAATACTCAGAGGCCAGGCCAGGCACAGTGGCTCACGCCCGAAATCCCAGCACTTTGGGAGGTTGAAGCAGGTGGACACTTGAGGTCAGGAGTTATAAATAGACAAGCCTGACCAACACGGTGAAACCCCATCTCTACTAAAAATACAAAAATCTCTACTAAAAATTCAAAAACTTAGGTGGCGCATGCCTGTAATCCCAGCTACTTGGGAGGCTGAGGCAGGAGAATTGCTTGAACTTAGGAGGTGAAGGGTGCAGTGAGCTGAGATGGCACCGGTGCACTCCAGCCTGGGTGACAAGAGTGAAACTCTGTCTCAAAAAAAAAAAAAGAAAAAAAATTCAGAGACCAAAGGTTGGAGCCTGCCATGTGTGCAGCCATGGGTCTGCTGTGTAAGGGACATGCTGGTTAATTATCTCGTCTCTCAGCCCCACATCCACCTTCCCACACTCTGATCTGTGATGCGGGGGCAGTCAGTTTAGAGGCTCTGGTCAGTAGCAGACACAAGATGCAGACTGACTGTGGGATGCAAACAAAGGGTCTTCCTTCTGGTTTCTTCTACTCCTGCCAGCATCATCCCAGCCTCCAGGCTCCACCTCCTCTTAGCACACCTGGAACCTGCCTCATGGAGCTCTCTTACTGACATGACTGGCAGCTGCCAGGGGCCCCTCTTTGGAGGTCTGAGCATGAACTCTTTGGGGCCATATATATTTTTTTTTTTTTTTGAGATAGAGTCTTGCTCTGTTACCCAGGCTGGAGTGCAGTGGCATGATCTCAGCTCACTGTACCCTCTGTCTCCCAGGTTGAAGCGATTCTCCTGCCTCGGCCTCCCAAGTAGTTGGGATTACAGGTGCCTGCTACCACATACAGCTAATTTTTGTATTACTAGTAGAGATGGGGTTTCACCACGTTGGCCTGGCTGGTCTCGAACTCCTGACCTCAAGTGATCTGCCCGCCTCGGCCCTCCAAAGTGCTGGAATTATAGGTGTGAGCCACCGCACCTGGCCTTGCTTCCTAAAATTATCACTGTTTCCCTTCATTTTCTAAGCCCTCCAATTCCTATGTAACAAATTTCCTATGTTAAATCCTTTCCATTGGAGTCATTTGTTTTTCTGGCTAGGCCCTTTCTGAAAATAATTTGTGAAGGATCTTCTCATCTCTCCCCGTGACACACATCTTGCGAACGTCCCAATAGCTGAGTTCTGCAACCTTACCAAACAAGCCCTTCACAGTATATGAAAACGTAAATCTCTCATTAAAGGAATCGAGCATGCTGAAACAACTGTGACAGTGTTCTTCTATTTGATACTACTCAGTAATACGAAAGTTAGCATCACAAGCTGAATCTTAGATTTGGAATATTTTCATGGTAAACTTTCAACAAGATCATATGCAAAGAGATACAATGGATATATGCTAGTAGCACTGAGGGCGTAGTTAAGCATATGAATTACTGTTGGGAATGAGAGCCAAAATTAACAGAAAATTAACTGACTAGGGGTTTCTATCAAGTTTTACAAGGAGGGAATAAACTGAAAAAGTGAACATCATTGGGAGCAACTGGAATTCCGCAGGTGAAGGACTCACCATTATCTTGTCGCTGTCAATAATAGTGTTCAGTCTGTGTGCGATGGTTAGCACGGTGCAGTGGGCAAACTTTTCCCGGATTTTTTTTTGTATTAATTCATCAGTTCTGCAATCAAAGAAGTTAAGTCTAATTCAGTAAAGATGCAAAAAGTAGACCTAAGACTTAAAAAGCTCTACTACAAAATAGAGTTGTTGTTTTGTTTTAAAGATCATATATATTCAAGGTTTCAAAAATCATGTTAACATGTTCTAGGGCACTCTTATTCTTTAAAAACAAGTATAAAAAGTCTACACAGGCCGGGTGCAGTGGCTCATAACTATAATCTTAGCACTTTGGGAGGCCAAGGCAGGCGGATCACAAGGTCAGGAGATCAAGACCATCCTGGCCAACATGGTGAAACCCTGTCTCTACTGAAAATACAAAAATTAGCGGGGCGTGATGGCACACGCCTGTAGTCTCAGCTACTCAGGAAGCTGAGGTTGGAGGAGATACCCAGGGAGCTATCCAGGAGGCAGAGGCTGCAGTGAGCCGAGGTCACGCCACTGTACTCCAGCCTGGGCAACAGAGAGAGACTCTGTCTCAAGAAAAAAAAAAAAAAAGTCTATGTAGTAATTTACTAATTTTCATAAAACAATGAAAAATATCTTCCCTCCAACTTGCTTAAAACTGACTATCAGGAGTGGAATTTAGGAATCTCAGCTCTCCTGGGATACCGAGCAACATCACTGACACTGGAAAGCATGTTGGGTTTTCTTCCTCTGTTTTTTCAGAATGAACCATCCATGTTAAAATGTTATCTCTGGGGCAAACAGAGGACTTAGAAATATTTCTCAGAATCATCCCATGTTTCCCATTTACACACTAAAAATGTGGACTCAAGGTGACATGGACCTCGGCTTTGTACCTTGGATCCACATTTGCCGTTGCTTCATCAATAACCAGTATCTTATTTTTCCTGAGAATTGCCCTGGCAAGGCACACCAGTTGTCTTTGTCCAACACTAAAATTGGATCCTGATTCTGCTAATTCAGTATCCATTTTGCCAGGAAGATCTTCAATGGTTTCTTTAAGCTGTACCTGTAGATGTACAAAGAAGAATGATTGATGTCATTCAAGCTGCTACGGAAGTAGGCAAGCCTCATAGACATTAGAGCTTTCAAGTTCCTTCTCTTGAAAGATATAACTTACGTGGACACTCATATGAGGCTGAGAATTACCTCCAGTTAATGTTCAATGAGAAAGATGGTAGAGTCAACACAAAATAGAAATATTCTGACTTAAGAGAACAAACAATGGGACCCAAGGTGCTCCTTTGTCACCATCACTGAGCACAGTCTGTTCATGCTGGGTCATGGGTTAACACTGCCTGGGCCAACTTCATTAGAAAAAACACAGTATGACAAGTAAAATTATTCTGTAGGTAAAACACAGAAAGGTTTTAAAAAATGCCTTCTTAATTTTTTGCTGAAAGATTACAGAAATTTACAGAGACAAAAAGAATGATGGTTGCCAAGGGGCTGGAGGATTAACTGTGAATGGACACATGGAAATGTCTTGGGGTAACAGAGATGTTTATAAGCTGGATTCCTGCAGTGACTGCACAATTCTGCAAATTTACCAAAATCACTGAATCATTTCTAAGGGGAGCATTTTCTGGTACGTAAATTAGGCCTCGATAGAGCTGGCAGCAAAAAAAACATATCAGTGTCCCCCAGCACCTGAACTCCCTTACCAACAACCAACATGACAGCCACCAAGAACCCCTCTTCCACGGAGGGAAGGAAGTTTCTCAAAAAATGAAGCTCTTGCTCCCAATGTACAGCCTGAAGGAAAGGTGAAAGGATCTTTCTAGTTGAGTCGTTTCCCAAAGTACATTTTGCAGAGGAGTGAGTATAACTCAAGGGAAAATTTAAAAAGAAAATTACTGCAGGAAGGATGGTCCTCCAAAGATATAATCTTATAGGCACTTTACCATTTTGGAAGGTTTTTTAATCAACTGGAAAAATTAAAAAAAAAAAATACAAATGCAAACAATGGGAGACCATGCTTCATTTGTTAGGAAATCAGGAGGTTATTCTTGGGCTGGTCCTTTCCCAAGGGTAAGCCCCTATTGCTAAAGCTGGTCAGTGCATTTTCTTCAGTCTAACAAATGTTTTGCAGTGAATGAAAACTCTGGAAAAACAGGATACGATATAACATCTTGCCTCAGAGGATGGGGATAGATGATGTATCTTTATAAAGTTATAGCTATAAGATGATCTGATACATTGGGTAGATCTGATACTACATTAGGTGGCAGTTCGGTTCACTGATGTTTGTTTTGGAGAAATTTTATAGAACAAGAGCCAGACTCAGGTGACACTTTAGAACAAAGGGTCAATACACCTCCAATTAAGAGATCAGCAAGCAGATTGATGAGTGATGGCCAATAAGCAGGTGTACAGAATTACAGTGCCAAACCACAAAAAGCCAAGGGTAAACAGGAAGGACACTTCTATGAATGTGATCTTGAGTTGTACTCACGATGGAAGTCCAACTCCAAGAAACAGGCATTCTGAGTTAAGATCAAATATGGTATTGATATTTGGCCTTAGCATGCAAGGTAGAAAATTAAACAAAATCCAAAGTGTAATATTTGGCTCATGGTGCAAAATGGTGCCCTAAAAATTATAGGATGTAATGACTCAGCTTGGTCAAGTGCTCTCCATTACAAGGAAGACTTTGAAGAAATAATCTCACATTTGCCCTCGACTAAGGTGCCATCTCATCACTCTTCTGGCTTTTGACCTTCCTTCAGGTTATCCACATTGACTTGTAGAAGAATAGGCTTCTGAGGTGAAGAACAATGAACGCAATTCCCAGAAAACGGTGTTTTCTGAAAACAGTGACATCATGATTGAATCAGGGGTGGTTATGAGAATGATATGAATGTGTGGCTGAGCAGGATGGCTCATACCTGTAATCCCAGCACTTTGGGAGGCTGAGGCAGGTGGATCATCTGAGGTCAGGAGTTCAAGACCAGCCTGGCCAACATGGTGAAACCTGTCTCTACTAATAATACAAAAAAATTTAGCTGGGCATGGTAGCAGGCGCTTGTAATCCCATTAAGGAGGTTGAGGCAGGAGAATCACTTGAACCTGGGAGGCAGAGGTTGCAGTGAGCCAAGATTGTGCCACTGCACTCCAGCCTGAGTGACACAGAGAGATTCTGTTTCAATTAAAAGAAACAAACAAAAAGAATGATATGAATCTGAAGGCCCTCAGTAGTGTTAACAGACATTCAAATTATGCTAAGTATTAGCACTGAGAAAAAGACAATGGAAGCAGTGGAACACAGTGACTAAGAGTGACAACTGGGGACATTGGTCATATATGAGACAATGCTATTATATTGCTCTTCCATTTCTTCAGTGAGGTAAATAACTGTATTATGTTAAGTAGTTGAACGTCCTTGTTCTTAGGAGGTACATACACCTATTTTAGGATGAACTGCAACTTCACGGAAATGTCTGCAACTTACTGACAAGGGCTACAAGAGAGGAAGCAAATGTGGCAAAATACTGTAAACACAAATGGTGAATCTTGGAGAAGGATGTGTGTATGTTCATAATCCTATTCATTTGACTGTTCTGTGATTTGGAAATTTTAAAATAAAAAATGGAGTCTTGAAGATGCACAGCCTGGGTGTGAGTCCTGCCTGGCTCTGCCAACTGGGCAAGTTCCTGAACTTTCTCTATCTTAGCTTCCTAACCAACCTGTAAATAAGACCATACTAAGATTATTATGAGGATGCTTATCTCCTAACATTGTTGGAGTATAAAATGAGTCAGTATGTGTAGCATTTACAACAGTGCTTGATACAAAATAAGAGATCTATAGATAATGTCTATTCCTTTCTCTTTGTTTATTTTGCTACTTTCTGAACAATGAAATACTGCCCATTCTTAATAATGTGGTCAGCTACTGCTTTTCATGCACTGCTGTATTTTTCTTCACTGCATTTACCAGTACCTAACATTCTATTACATATGCATTTTCTTATTTTCTATCTTCCATACAAGAATTTGTACTCTAAGAGGGTAGGAACTTTATCTCTCTTGATGACTGCTATAGCTCCAGAGTCTACAATGCCCGTGTAAAAACCTCCCTCCACAAATCTGTTGAATTTACAAAGTCACTAGGACACCTCATTTTGTGACATGTCTATTCTTACAAATTAGAAGATAAATCCACACAGAAATAGAGTTTACATACAATACAATTTTCTTACTAAATGTCATTGTAAATGAAATATAGCCCTTATAAAATTAATTGGCTCCAAGATATCATAATGTTATACTTTAAAATATAAAAAACTTAATATTTTCTACATTTAAAAAAGGTTGTAATTTCAGGAAAGCAAGATCAAATCATACTACTTGAAATTATACATCTCAGAGTACATCAGATAATTTTTATGACTGGAAAACATAGGAAACTATAGCAGAAGTGAAAATAACGAACTTTCTAAGACAGTCTGTTTCTATCATCATACATGTTTTCAAAGCCTCAAGACTCACATGGATGTCAGCTTCTGTTTCCATGTTTTTTTGAACTTTCTGACTTTTCATAAAGGAAGTCTCTGATGACACAGACTGAAATGTGATAAATAGCAACTCAACAGATGGGAACAAGCTTTAACAAGAACAGAGCCAAAGGTGAATGAAGTGAGCAGGAACCCTTTCTGGAGAATTCCTGGCCCACGAAAAATGGAGATGCAAGGTGTGGGGAAGACAAAGCCCAAAGGAGAAGGACACAGCTGATGTGCGGATTTCTGCCTTATGGTGTTGCGAACACAAGACATCCTTGTATTCTAGTAGCAATTCTATCAATGTTGAACATGGTTAGATGATTTCTCCACCATTCCAACATGATATAACCTAGTCTTAATTGCAGATTGTGGTATTAGAGTAGTTTTTTAATGAACAGAAATAACACGCTGCTGATTCATTTTCTTAGTTGTACCTACTGTGATCTTTTGGCTTTTTTCTCATAAACGACTTCAATCTTTCACCGTTACTTATATTTTATTTATAGAGTTGCTGTTAGTTAGGTGTCCAAACTGGCACTAATTCTAGTAAACTTTCTTCCATTCACAGCTGACTATTTTTCAGTATTTACGATAACTTTCAGCATTAGAGGGAAAAAAAATTGGCCGGATGTGGTGGCTCATGCCTGTAATCCCAGCACTTTGGGAGTCCGAGACAGGAAGATCACTAGATCATCTGAGGTCAGGAGTTTGAGACCAGCCTGGCCAATGTGGTGAAACCCTGTCTCTACTAAAAATACAAAAATTAGCCAGGCAAGGTGGGACACGCCTGTAATCCCAGCTACTCAGGAGGCTGAGGAAGAATTGCTTGAACCTGGGAGGAGGAGTTTGCAGTGAGCTGAGATTGCGCCGCTGCACTCCAGTCTGGGCGACAGAGCAAGACTCTGTCTAAAAAAAAAAAAAATAAATACAAATAAAAATAACCAAGATGACATGACCACATCCATGGGACTGTCTCCCTCCAAATGCCATATCGTCCTCTCTATCTCTGGTATTACCCTTTCCAAGGGAGAATGGGGAGAAAGAAATAAAAAAACTTCAAAGAAATAAAAGGCATCTTTACTTTTTATATGACATTGTTAAAGAGGAAGAAACCGATAGCGCTGTCCTAATTAATCTCAAGCCAACCCTTTGAGTTTGGGTTCCCATTTCCAATATGGCCTCATTTATAAACCAAGTGACTATGTTTTTTGTCTACTTTAAAGGGAGTTTCCAAATAACACCAGGTTTCCTACTAAAGAGCAGGATGAGTTATCCTGTTCTGAACTGGATGGATATCAATGAAAGATGAAAGGCATGGAGGCAGCAGAGAGACAGAATGTGACAGGGAAGTCCAGAGGAACTTGAATGGCACCAGAGTCACAGTGTGAATCCCCTGCGTGACATCTCTCAAGATAAACACACACACAACTTCATGTTTACAATCACCAGGAAGTGAGGTTCGGAATTCTCTACGAGAAGACCCTCAGACTCCATGGACCCCAGGGGAAGAATCCATGACCTATCAGAATGACCCCAGCCTCCATCAACTTGCAATTATGAAACTTGCTGTGAAAAACCCACAATGCTTCATCCGCTAGGAGTGCTCAGCCTTTCCCCCAACGACCCAGAAGGTAAAAGAATAAAAGCACCCAGAAGGACATTTGCAAAGTTCAGAAAAACCAAAGAGAAAAGAAAAACACTCCTCCAGTCTCTATCTCATTACCCCCAAACAAGCAATGTGAATGCTCTGGTGACTTTCTTAGGTCAGGTTTCAGAATACTGGAATGATTAAAAACAGCTGGAATCACAATGAAAATACAATGTTGTACCCTAATTTTTAGAAACTCTTCCAAATCATTCACAGAAAAACCTACAATGTCATAAAGAACTAATTCCCAGAGAAAGACAATGATGGGATAATTTCTCATTTCTGTGGGGGACCTACCACTTCTTCCACCTCATCATTTCTAGAATTCTTGAGAGGCTACTAAATTTTACTTTAATTTTGGCCATAACAAATGAAATAAGTATGAGTCATAGCCAAGTTCCACGATGGTTTTTGATAGGATCGTCTCTCAATTAACATTTCTTCACTGTTCATAGAGAAATGTGTTTCTAAAAAGTAATTTTACTCTCTGAGAAAATCTGTGACAAGACATCTCAAGGTCTGAAGCAAACAGAAAAATACTTTATAAGTAATTCTTTTTATTTTAGGGTGTGTCACAATTTCACTAATAAATTTGTCCTGAGAGTTTAGGAGTAGGGGATTGCCTTATCTTTCTTTACGTTTGACAGTTAACTGTACCCACCTCTTTTCTCCTAGAATTTCACTGTACAGAGATTCACAAACTTAAATGAAATCAGAGGTCAACTGCTTATCAAGTATCAGGAGGTGAAGTAATCGACCTAATTTAGAAAAAGAAAATCCCCACAGTTGCTGGAAAGCAGGCTGGATATGTAAGGACTCGGCAATGACATGCCTTCAGAAACAAGAATTACTGGCAGGAAACTGTCAGGCCTCCAAGTCTACTTGCTCACAGTCAAAACCCATCTATAAATTAAAGATTTCAGAGCTATCCCTGGAAGGGCAACAATGACAAATGCATCAACTCACATCAACAGCAATAACAATGGAGAGAAATTAATCTCTGTCACCCAGGCTGGAGTGCAGTTGTGCAATCACCGCGCACTGCAGCCTCAACCTCCAGGGCTCACAAGATCCTCCCACCTCAACTCCCTGAGTAGCTGGGACTACAGGTGCATGCCACCACATATGGTTAATTTTTATTTTTATTTCTAGTAAAGACAAAGTCCACTATGTTGTCCAGGCTGGGATTTGTACTTAAAAAAAAAAAAAGCCACACTTCTTTGAAATGAAGAGATCAGACATGTTAATACATACTTGTTAAATGCTTACTTTTTAAACTTTTAATTTGTATTTATTTATTTTTGAGATGGAGTCTTGCTCTGTTGCCCAGGCTGGAGTGCAGTCATGCGATCTCAGCTCACTGCAACCTCCCCCTCCCAGGTTCAAGCAATTCTCCTGTCTCAGCCTCCTGAGTAGCTGGGACTACAGGTGCACACCGTCATGCCTGGCTAATTTCTGTATTTTTAGTAGAAATGTGGTTCCACCATATTGGTTAGCTTGATCTCAGACTCCTGACTTCAGGTGATCCACCCACCTTGGACTCCCAAAGTGCTGGGATTATAGGCGTGAGCCACCACATCCGGCCTTTAAATGCTTACTTTTTAAAAGCAAAAGACTGAATTAGGTCCTATGAGGTAGTACCAGTTTTACGATATGGTTTCTGCCATCAAGTAGAGTGGCACTAATTTGTAGAACTAGGCTGAACACATAAAATCAGTGTTTAAATATACAAACCAACAGCACCTAATAGTCAAAGTCCTTTTCATGCAAAGGTGAGAAAATTTCAAGAAGTGGCCCAATGGGAATCACATAAATAACAGAAAATCCTCTAGAACTCAACATATTAGTATAAAAACATAGCAAAGGCTACAGGGTTCTGTTACCTGCATTAAAACTACATGTTTGCCAATATAATTATTATCCCATTCCAACTGTATAATTTACCTTTATAAACACTTTCTTATAATACTTCAAAGCATTTCATAAATATGATCTCATTTACCTTTTAGTTAATGAAAAACTACTATGGTCTTCCCTTACTAGAAGTTACCTAAGAACAAAGCAATAACATAAATGGTGCAGAGTAACTTAGACACTAATAGAATCTCAACTCCTAAATACAACTTCTAGTTTAATGCATTGCTAAAGACAAATAAAATAACACAAAACCGTTTTAGACTACAGGAAGAAAATTAAAATGAGAACAAGGGACATTTTATTTTTGGTTTTCATCATCATCAGTATACACATTTTAGCATATCCACGTTCTCAATGATCTCCTGGGTGGTGAACAAAGTTAGTTAAACCACTAAGCTCCCCTTGATTTCCTTCAGTGCTATAAAGGTACATACACACATACTGAGGCTAACAAATTAAAGAGAATTACATTTTATCAATTACCTCTTGTAAGGCATTCCATAGTTCCTCATCCGTGTGCTCATTAAAGGGATCCAGGTTTTTCCTCATTGTCCCAGTGAACAAAACAGGTTCCTAAGTGCCCAGAACAGTCAAGGTCATTACCACAGCCTCTTTTCATTTTATTCCAATGCTAACATCAACCACAGAATAAAGATACAAAAAAATAAAATTCATGATAATCATTAATTATAGCATTACAGATGCCTGTTTACAAAACAACAAATCTATTAATTTTCTACTGTACGAAGCATGCTCCAAAATACCTTCCAGACCACTGAACACTAACGGAACTGTTTCAATGTGCTATCTTGAGAAGAAAATGAAAAAGACAGGCCTGATGTTTAAAACTGCTTTCCTGGTAATATTAGCTTAACGTGAAATACTAGGGTATAATTATTTGAGGAAGTCTACATCAAGAGAGCTATAGAAATTAACTACCAATCATGTAATATTGGAAAGTACTAACGGCATGATTAAAGTTTGTGCTTCAAAGCAAAATTATCAAGTATTTTCCAATTTGCACTGAAGAATAAATTAGGATATTTTCTCCATTGGCAAAACAGTTTTCCAGGATTAAAATCTCTTGCCATGTGTGGTGTCTCACGCCTATAATTCGAGCATTTTGGGAGGCCGAGGCAGGTGATCACCTGAGGTCAGGAGTTCAAGACCAGCCTGACCAACATGGTGAAACCCTGTCTCTACTAAAAGTACAAAAATTAGCTGGGCATGGTGATGCATGCCTGTAATCCCAGCTACTTGGGAGGCTGAGGCAGGTGAATTGCTTGAACCTGGGAGGCGGAGGTTGCAGTGAGCCGAGATTGTACCATTGTACTCCAGACTGGGCAACAAGAGCAAAACTCTGTCTTAAAAAGAAAAAAAGAATCTCTCCAATGTCAGAATGGGACATCCCTTTTTTTTTTGTCCAAAGGAGATCTAAACTACTGGGGCCAGAGGCGCCTCTACTTATGAAGGGACTGCCTCTAATTTTGCATCAGTGAATCCCCACATTATCTCATCTGTGCATCAAGTTTACCTGGCTCACAGAAGCTCATTATTAACTACAAGAACAGGGGAACCTGAAACCCATTGTGAAGGAGGTCATAATAAAATTACATCAATTTAAATAGTTGTTCCTATTCATTCACTTCAGGAAGAGCCCACAGTTAAATCACTCTTGGAATATCAGCCTCTTCCTGGGTTTCAAGAGAGAATATTGCACATAAGCTTATGCAGGCTGTGTGAAAGTTTTCTTCTGGTAGCTGGGTGTGGTGGCGGGTGCCTGTAGTCCCAGCTATTTGGGAGGCTGAGCCAGGAGAACCTCTGGAACATGGAAGGTGGGGGTTGCAGTGAGCCAAGATCATGCCATTGCATTCCAGCCTGGGCAACAGAGCAAGACTCCATCTTTTAAAAAAAAAAAAAGTTTTCTTCTGGAAGGCTCTAATAAGCCAAGCCATGAGGATATAGGGGCACAATCAACTGCTTTCAAGGACAGGGGCAGAACAAGGGGATGCACAGATGTGGGAACAAGAGAAGGTGAGACTCTTCCACGGGAACCACTGGCCTCAAATATCCTCTGGCCTTGGGGCTGGACTGCTCCTCCTCGCTTCTCAAAAGTCAGAGAAGAGAGATGAACGAGGCAGACTTCTTTTTTCTCCAGCCATGAAGAAGAATGATACTCAGGGAGGTTTTCATCCCTTTCCCTACTGTCTCTGTTTTAGGCTGGTGAGGAAGAAACGGATGTAGCAGGCAGACAGGGTACCACCAAAAACATAAGTCCCCAGCAAAATGCAAAAATGGAAAAGACGGTAAAATGGGCACTTGGTTTTTACAAAGCTGATAAAGGGGTCAATATCCCCCCACCAAAAGCACCAAAAAGTCACTGATCACAGGATGTTTCCAAATTACTGAATGGAACTGAAAAATTTCAAGAGTCATATGTAAGGCCTTTCTTAAAAGTACCCAATTGAAGACCAAAATCTGAACAACCATCTACACAATGGTGAGAATTTCTTGTGGGGGGAATAACCATCATTCTGGTTATTTTAGATTAAAAGATAAAAACTTAACTTACTCTTTGTAATTATCAACTCTAAGATTCCAACTAGCTAGGTAATTTCTCCTCCTTTAAATGAAGTTGACAGAAACCATGTGACCAGGAGACGGGTGGCTGCAACTCATCCTTCGTTTCTCTCTTTGATGCTCCTCCTCCTCCCCACAAGGCCCTAAACTGAGGATACGATTCCGTTCAGTGGCTAAAACCCAGAGACTCTTTGAGGATATGTGTTTGAGGAGATAAAGAGGCTAAGAGGGGAATGGGTTCAGAAATGGGCTTTGGGCCCATTTAGAGCTGTGAGACGCAGTTCTTTGCTTATATTAACAAGTCTATTACCTTGTGTAGGACAGCCTATGCTACTTCCTTCAGGTTCCTCTCCTAGAGAAAAATCACACCCGTTACCAGGTCTAGGGTTTGACTCAGTGTCCGCCTAGGTTTTCATGGCATGCAGTAGAGAGATGATACCTAAGCTAATGTATGAACAACTTTTTTGTGCATTTTAAAGACTGATAATTCTGCCTTTGTTGAGGGATGAAAGGGCTCATAGTATTAGCATGTTTTGGAATTGTGGTTTTGGAGGCTCAAAAGAACAGGCATGAGTGTACAATTCAAGTCCAGTCATCCTGTCTTCTATAATCCAGGGACCCTTGCCTGTCACCTTCCTTACTGTCTTTCCTTTAGAAGGGAAACCCCTTGAAAGGGATGAATCCCTCCAAAGACCAGGGGGAAGGATTGAAGTATGATTCTTCACAGGACCTTGAGTTTCTCAATTTGAGCCAACAATGTCTATAGCTGCTTTAGGCTGAGCTCTAAACCCTGACCTCAGATATTCTGCAGGACCTATGGAGGCTCTGCTAATTATCACCAACCATCCATTTTGGCTTTTCTTGATTAAAAAAGCCTAAATTTGAGTTTACGCAATTCCCACTGCCATAAGGGTTTCTGTTTAAATCCATACTGTCATTTTAAAGAAAAATATTAAGCAATTATTTATGTGTATTTGGCAGCATTACACAGAAGAAAATGGTTTAGTAAATAAGAATGTTTCTCTTTGTTATGACATGCCAAATATATATTTCATAATGAGTAAAATTTCAATCACTTGCTGAATGAGAATGATTTAATGAAACATTAACTGACTGAACCTATATTTTTCTTTAAAACCAGCAGGTAATTTGTTAACGATGTGTTTTAATCTCCCAATGTGTTGTACACGTGGTGTTCATTTTGGTTTCTACTCATTCTACTTTCATCTACTTGCCCAATAAGAAACCATTATATTACCTTCAAAAGGTAATAAAAGTGCTCATAGTAGTCACATACTGCAAAAGCAGATAAGAGTGAAATTAATTATCATTTCTGATAGATATTATTATTTAAAGTACCCTCCTCCATGTAATGAAGTAAATAAACTAATCTTTATATAAGTGTTGTAAAAACGTTTGTAGACAGAACATTTCAGACTAGGGACACACAATCTTTATGTAAAATATACAAGATTTATTAGCCTAAGTACATATTTTAAAATGTCATTTAATATGACTTTTATTTTAACCTCCATAGTCAGTGAAACCAATGCTGTGTTCGAGGTATTATTTTAAATGAAGCACTAGATCAAACCTGTTTCTCATTAGGGTTTAAAGTTCATACTTTTTAAAAATCCTTGTGCCGTACTGAGTAGTAAAATTTTGTCCTCGTTACTAACATAAGACAAGTTGATAGTAAACATGTGACCAGGCTGGGTGTGGTGGCTCACACCTGTAATCCCAGCACTTTGGGAGGCCGAGGCAAGTGGATCACCTGAGGTAGGAGTTCAAGACCAGCTTGATCAACATGGCGAAACCTCGTCTCTACTAAAAATACAAAAATTAGCCAGGCAGGGTGGGGTGTTCCCGTAATCCCAGCTACTCAGGAAGCTGAGACAGAAGAATCGCTTGAACCTAGGAGGCAGAGGTTGTAGCGAGCCGAGATCGTGCCACTGCATTCACCTGGGTGACAGAGCAAGACTCTGTCTCAAAACAATAGCAACAATGATGACGATGACAACAAAAAAAACATGTGACCTAAAAATGGCCACTCTGAATCAAAGCATTTAGTGCAGTAAATTGATAATCCCTCAGCAGTACTGCAAGACTGAAAATTTCAGTCTTCCTAGACCTTTCGTATAAACTTCTGGAAGACAAGCCTCTCATTATCTCAAAAAGAAACTCTATCCACTAACCTTCAGACACTTAAAACGACCAGGAACCAAGACAAAAACTGCATGGGGAGTTACAAACCAGCAGGGCAAAGCACAATACTTTACTTTAATCTTGCCCCAAACCAGGAAACTTTCCTCTCTTAAAATATACACTGCACAGTAGCTGGCCACACTGCTGTTGCCTGGTGTGCTCAGAACTACATGTGAATTTCAAATCCTGAAGACCTTGATTAAGGTCTCCCTGTGCCAAGAAAGAGGGAATCACCTGAAGTCACTTTAAATCTTGGTTTTCTATTATTTTTTAAAAAAAATCCTGTAGCCTCTGAATGAACTGATCATCATCCATTTACAGAAGAAAAGAACATTGTTCACCAACAAAGGAAAAAGAATTTAAGTCGTGTAAAGTCTTCTTTAGATATAAAAAGGTCACCAGCTCCAGGGAGCAGTTCCATGGTTTTAATGAAGACTTCAGTGTGCAGAAACAAAGGACCGACTGCATTAGGCTAGAATCCAATTGTATTTCTTTACCAGTAACTGCATACCTACTCCTTTTTCCCTTTGAGTTTTGTTCTCAAAAAGAAAAAAAAAAAAAAGGAAAGAAAACCAGGTAATGAAAAAGAAGTCTTAAAGAGACACACTCTGGTTAACCTTTTCAACCTACTGAAGGAAATTCAGGGAGTAGAAATATCAAGAGAGCAGAAGTCTGAGCAGTGCATGGCTTAAAAAGTATCTAGCTTTTGTTCTGATTTAAAAACAAAAAAAGTCCATCAAATATGAGAAATGACTCTGTTTAATCTTAGCAAAGATTATAGCTGTTGATATATGCCAACCCTTAGGGTGCTATCATAAATGTTGAATTTGCATGGAGTGACTCTTTAGATGAAAACATTTCTTTGTGCCAACAGAATTGGAAGGCTCTAGGAGTAAAGAATCCATCCAAAAAACGTTTTGAAATCCATTTTTCCAGATCCTTCAGTTAAGCAAACTCTTCTCTGAGTTCCAGTACCACTGTGGTGTTCTCTTTGGGAAATGCACTTAACTACCTTGTGTCATAAACACAAAGGAAGCATACATTTCAGCTAAATATTCTGTTTAAGAAAATTATTTAGCAAGTACTTTCACTGTTTGCTTCTTCCTGAAATTTTGAATACAAATTGAGGGGTACTTTCTTAAGGATTCAGTATTTGTTTGTTTGTTTGTTTGTTTGTTTGTTTGTTTTGAGATGGAGTCTTGCTCTGTCACCCAGGCTGGAGTGCAGTGGTGCCATCTCAGCTCACTGCAACCTCTGCTTCCCAGGTTCAAGTGATTCTCCTGCCTCAGCCTCCCGAGTAGCTGGGACTACAGGCACCCACCACCATGCCCAGCTAATTTTTGTATTTTTAGTAGAGATAGCATTTCATGATATTGGCCAGGGTACTCTAGAATTCCTGACCTTGTGATCTGCCCTCCCAATGTGCTGGGATTACAGGCATGAGCCACGGCACCTGGCCAGTATTTGTAACTTAAAGTGACTCCAGGACTGGCTCCTGACTGTGTATGTCACCATCTCTGTGCCCCAGTTCCTTCCCAGGTCCTTGCTGCTTACTCCCAACCACTAATCTGAGTTGCTCATGGTGTGGTCAAGAGTGACAAAGGATCCTGAACCATAAATGAAAGGAATGAGCCATGCAACCCCGGGAAGCCATGCAGGCCAGACTCGCCCAAACATGGCTGTTCAGAGAAACAGCACTTGGTTCTGCTTGTGCTGTGTTTGCTCCAAACTTCCTAGATGCCCTGTGTCAGGGTGTGGTGACACAATTTGGCTTTCCACTCATTTTTGAGGAAGAGGGGTGTATGCTTTCTGTACTGCAGACCAGTAACCTTCATGTAACCTCAAGTCTCTAGCCTTCTCCACCCTCTGCAGCCAGTGAGGCCTTGTAAGATGAAGGGCTCTGAGTTTCCACAAGGCAAGGTTTGGAGGATCTTCTGATGCTCACCAGCCCATGACACATAAATGAATATACTCTGTTTCCAAAATGATTTTCTTTTAGTGCTTAATGTCACTTAAGGTTTTGGAAAAAAGAAAAAGAAAAAGAAATCACAATTCAGTCTTTCAAAATGACCTAAACATCCAAATGACAGACAAAGCTCAAAGAAAAGATACCTTTTGACTTCGCTCTATATTTGCACTCTTTATGGTTTCTGGGAACCTTCTGTAAGTTGGGTAGATAGAAAAACAAAGAGTACTTTGAGAAGCCAAGGTGGGTGGATCACAAGGTCAGGAGATAGAGACCATCCTGGCTAACATGGTGAAATCCCATCTCTACTAAAAACACAAAAATTATCTGGGTGTGATAGTGCATGCCTGTAATCCCAGCTACTCGGGAGGCTGAGGCAGGAGAATAGCTGGAACCTGGGAGGTGGAGACTGCAGTGAGCTGGGATCGCGCCACCGCACTCCAGCCCGGCGAGAGCAAGACTCCGTCTCCAAAATAAATAAATACATAAAAACACTGAGTAAAATGTCTGATGAGACATCATGCTATCCAACAAATATTTAATGAAAAAATAAATTGAGTTGGACAGTTATTAGTTCTACTACTTATTAGCTGTACATCTCCAGGTAAGTTATTAATTTCCCTGAGCCTCAGAATGGGGCCAGCTTGACACACGCCACCCAGCTGCAGTGACAATCACTGTGTCATGGGGCTCCTTGCACTATGCTGCCAGGCAGCAGGCGCCCAGCCAAGCAGGGCAGGACAGTGAGGTACAGTGCTCTTCAAACGGCAGGTGCAACCAATGGATCATGAAATCAGTTTTGTGGCTCGAGACCATCATTATGTCTTTTATATGAACCAGAACAGAATGGATATAATAGAAAATATCAGGGGACAGAAGCATGGAGTAATACCATGTTAAGAGGTTTTTGTTGTGTGTGTGTGTGTGTGTGTGTGTCTGTGTGCACCTGCACAAGCCCACACGACATCATGTTGCAAACCAGAGTTCTGATTGGGGATCATGCTGGCCAACATGGGTTTAAAGTCCCTAGGGGAGAGTTTAGGAACTCAGGATCTGGTGTTGGGATTTGCCCTACATTCCATTTGAATCCTGGCTCTGCTGTTTACCTGTTAAGTGGTTTAAGCTCTCTGTGCCTCAGTTTGAAAATGTGTCAGATAAGGATGACACAGAATTGCTGTGAGGACAAAGTGGGAGATGGCAAGGAAAGAAGCGAACCACGCTAAGGATTCTGCAAATGTTGGGAATTCTCACTACTTGTGCAACTTGTCTGGGACGCAACGATCACTACAGCACTAGATCTAAGAGGGACAGCCCCTGCTCTCACACAGGGCTAAGGACCAGTGTCAGCTGCCTCTCCGGAAATGCAAAGCATTAGTGGGGTACTGAGAGTAGTCAGGAATGCCGCTAAGACCAGGGTGGGGGTAACCCAGAAAACAAAGTGATAGCCTCACCTTTTGTTCCCCGTGGGAAAAACATTAGATTTCTCTCTTAGGCTTTTATTGTGCACATGATTTTTGTGTGTTTGTTGCTGCTTCACTATTTAAATTCACATAAACAATTTGGTTCAAGAAATTCACCAAGGATCACAGAAATAGAAGTTAATGAGCCAAATCCTTCTAGAATAGAGAGTAGCAATAATACCCTCAAGGCCTGCACCCCAATCCTTAATTAGAAATAGTTACTATTTATTGAACATTCCTCAGAACCCAGACGAGGGCCACAAACATGTTCTCATCCAGTAAAATCTTCACAACCAATCTGTGAGTTAGTAATTACTAGGCCTGGTTTAAGGATGAGGAAACTGAAGCTTGGAGGCTAAGTGACTTCATTGAGGTCACACTTGTATCAGGCAGTGCTGGAATAAAAATGTGGGTTGTGCTGACACTTAGAAGATGCTCTGAAAGATTCTGTCCCAAGCAGTCTGTTGAATTATTTCCTGGGTCATATAAAGCATTGCATAGTTGCTCTACACTATGTTTCTTTCTTTCAGTCAACATTGAACCTCGGAGACAAAGCTATACAAAGTCAAAAAAGAAAGGTTCTATGTTTACAATGCTTGGAGATCAGGATCTACATGGATACAAAGCTTAGTAGTGTTTTGTAAGCATGCTCCCTGGACTATATACATAGCACATTTGCTCAAAAGTAGGGTGGAAACTTATGGAACTGAACCAAAACCTGGTGATGTCAAGGTATATTTAGTCTTTGCTCAGATGTGCTTCCAAAACATTACTGGCAGAGCCAAGAATCAACTAATGTTACTTCTTTATTTAGAGTTCTTTTATATACACAAGCACACAACTATTTCTTATTAAGAAGCACTCAAAGTAAATGCAGGGCAAGTTCCTAGATCCTTTTATCCAAGGATATAAAAGTACTTTACAGACATGCCCATTATCTCTGCTAAGTAAACTGCATTTGGCCCATTTTTGAGATGGGCAGAGCCAAAATGCCAAATTTGAGAATGTATACTCTCATTTTCTACTGTAAGCACTAAGTCATGCTTGTAATAGCCAGAGGAAATCTAACTCGCTAAACATTTCTTCCTGTTTTATCCTGAAAGGGATACTTTTTTTCCTTTAAATTAAAAAAAAAAATTGTGGTAAAATACACATAGCATAAAATTTATACCACTTTAACTGTTTCAAAGTAAACATTTCAGTGAGCTGAAGGATATTCACACCATCACCACCATCCACTGATTCACAAGATGCTTTTCATCTTGCAAAACTGAAGACCTATGTGAGATACTGTAACTTCCTATCCCCCACCTTCCCTTAGCCCCCCGTGACCATCTTTCTACTCTGTGTCTCTGTGAAATTGACTAGTCTAGGCACCTCATATTAGGGAACCATCTAGTGTTTGTCCTTTCTGACTGGCTTATTTTCACTTAGCATAATGTCTTTAGGGTATATCTGCATTATAGACTGTGTCGGAATCTCCTTCCATTTTAAAGCTGAATAATTTCCCATTGTATGGACAGACCACATTCTGTTCATCCACTCATCTGGTGACGGCCACTGGAGCTATTTCCACCTTTTGGGTACTGTGATGATCATGGATGTATAAAAACCTGAGATTCTGCTTTCAATTCTTTCATGAAGTGGAACTGCTGGGTCATATGTTAGCTCTCTTTGGAAAATATACTGTTTTCCAAAGTGGCTGCACCATTTCACATTCCCACCAACAGTGCACCAAGGGTTCTAATTTCTTCACATCCTCAAAATTCTTTAAGAATGATTCCAGTTGTTTTAGAGGTCAGTGCTAGGGTAGCCATAACTGTACTTGGTGTAAGATAAAAATCACATTCTCCTTCCCTTCTGGTGTCATGTTCTCTATGCTTCCCAATAAATGGGCATTTAACAGTTGTTTATATCCACATGCCCAGAAAGCTCATTTCTGCCTGGGTTTTGCTCTTGTTCCCTCTCTGTGTTTCTCTTCTCAAGAATGTGTGTGTGTGTGTGAGTGTGAGTACGTGTGGGGAGTGGGGGTGTGTTCCTCAGCTCCCCTCAATGACTGTAGAGTGTTTTAAAAATCTCACATTAAAAACAAACAAACAAAAACCCAGCCATGTCTGGAGTTTAATGTGCAGGAGTGTTAAAGTGAAGGATAGGATGGAACCGTAAGCGTGATGGAAGCCATGAGGCCCCACAGCTGTGGACCCCATGCCGGTGGGGACAAGGTCTATCCTTGTGCCTATATACTTGGAGAATAGTAATTACTCAATGGATACTTTCTGAATTTATGTTAAATATGAACCAAAGCAATGACAGGAGCTCTCATTGTGCAAATAATCCAACCTCTAGAACACTCCTGAGAGTCATAATTCTGTTAAGGACAAGAAAAGATAACAGAATCAGAGCCCAGGAAGGCATGGCCAATTTAATCCTCCACCAACATAGCAAACACACACTGGGTCTGTGTGGAATATGCCACACACCCTCACGACGGCGATCCTAAGAAAGACAAAGCTGAGGTGCAGAGAGACGGAATTCCTTCTCTCATGTTCTTCCTTGCTATTCTGTAACAACCCCCTGGTTAAAATCATTCACCAAGAGCTAGATTCTAAAAGTCACAGCAAAGCAACTATAAGCTTTGTAATTCTCACAGCCCACACTTTCACAGAAAGCTCTTCATGGAGGTAATCACCTCTGAGAAGGTAGCTTTAGTTCCTACAGCACAATTCCAACATTAAAACACTTAAAATCCACATCTCCCCTTAGAAACCTTTCCAGTGCTAAACAAACCATGCATCATTTTGCTCTTAGAATTATGTGGTCATCAGTGGATAAAACTGTGGCATCTGAGTACAGAAATCTATCTGGGTAAGTTATTATTAAATATCAAACACACACACACGCACACACAGAGAAACAAACAAAGCCGGTATCTGATGAAAATATCATCTGCTCTTCAAAACATGCTCTATTAGGTGAAAACAACAACAACAATCCTTTCATCCAATTAAAAAAAAAGCAATAAAAGTAAAAGCAATTAAACATAGTTGCTCTTCTAAAAAGAGCAGGTAAGGACGCTATGACTTGCATACCTGAGGTATGATTGACATTTTCTTCCTTAAATCGTGAAGTCCAATTTCAGTTGTCAAGATCTTATCAATCCAAATTTTACCTTCGGGTTCTGACAATCTAAAAAGGGCTGAGATGAGGGAACTCTTTCCAGCTCCAGTTCTTCCCACAATGCCAACCTACAGAGAGATCCAGGAGGCAGGATTAAAAAAAAAAAAATCACAAGATAAAGCAAAAGTAGGAGAAAACCTTTGGTTTTTGAAGAAGAATTAAGGACATTCTACATGGAGTGTAGTCTAAGAGTTTCCCAACTTCAGCACTGATGACCTTCTAAGCTGGATACTTCTTTTTTGGGGCTGCTCTGGGCATTATGGGGGATTTACTAGCATCCCTGGACCCTACCACATAGATGCCAGGAGCACACTCCCAAGATACCACCAAAAATGTCACTGACAAATGTCGCCTGGGGCAAAACTGCCCCTGGTTGGGATCCACTGTTCTAAAAAGAGTTAAAAATAACAGAATCTGTTTACTGGCATTGAAAAGTCAACAGTCTCCTAAGCGGCCCATGAAAAAGCAACTTTTAAATTAGCTTTACTTGTAGGATCTAAGTAACTTGACTTTCCGAAATAATTTCACAGGGATATTAATTTAAGACAGAGGTGTCAGAAGTGACATAAATGAGTATTAATTTTTCAGAGTTCTGTCATTTAAGATGACATATTCTTTGGTAGAGAAACTCCCAAATATTAACTATCTGGCTATATTTTGTCTCAAACAGAAATGTTTTTAAATTCTGAAGAGAAGATTGCAGTGTCTTAAATAACTTGTAGCCAAAATAACTAGTAATAACTAGTAGCCAAAATACACATAATGAGATCAACAACAACACAAATAACATTTGCTATTTATGTAAGGCCTTTCATCTAAGCAGTTCAAAAGGCATTTTACAAACTAATTAATACTTACAATTGCCCCTTGAGAAACATTTGTGTCAAGTATCACTCCTCTATTAAAGCCAAGATAGACAGAAATGAAGTGCATTGCCAATACAATCAAAGAATCAACAAAATGCAGGTAAAAACGTGGGGGCAATACTATATTGTAAAAACTGGCTTTCAAATGTGTGCATATAAATCTGTATGCAGAAAATGGCCTCTGTGCCAATGACCTTGCCCAACTACAAATTTCCTGGAGGGAACTTTCCAAGAAACGACATCCTCCTTATTTAGGAATCTGGAGTCAGTGAAGGCCACAAGAGATGCCTTCAATCATTTGTCAATTAATTTAATAAATTTCAAAACTCACTGCTTTAAACAGAGAGGAAGCAAACTTTACTGAGCACTGAGTATGTGCTGGGAATGTTACATATTACCTCATTTGAACACCTCCATATCTGTAAAGTCAATAATGGCATTTCCACAAGGAATTTTATCTTTAAAGAGATAAGTGTACAAAATATAAAAATGTAAATGTTTAAAAAGTAGCTTTAGCCAATTTTACTACCTTTGTAGTCATTTTC
This sequence comes from Cacajao melanocephalus, assembly GCA_963573385.1. Lineage (NCBI taxonomy): Eukaryota > Metazoa > Chordata > Mammalia > Primates > Pitheciidae > Cacajao > Cacajao melanocephalus. The sequence continues at coordinate 21,940 of CAUYLG010011678.1, read as the reverse complement.
TTTATACCTTATGATAAATCCTAGCTTATACTTTATAGGCGGGCCATTTTCTGCATATACGTACACCCTGGTGTGTGCGTGCGTGCATGTGTGTGTGTGTGTGTGGCTTATATATGTTTCTGAGTATCTCTGGGTGTCCTTGTGTAAATCAGCACATATCTAGACATAGACAAATGCTGTGTTTGTGAGAATGTGTGGACACTCATGTTATCAGCTCTATGGGAAACTGAGCCATCTGTGCAAACCTGGACGTTTGTAGGTTATTATTGGTAGATGGCCAGAATGGGCCCCTCAAAGGTAGGGGACACTGAGGGCTGCCTATGACCATAAGACTAGGCACTTGAAACTCAGGTGAGGATATAATCAGGAAAAGGCAACCAAAGAAAACCTAGCTCTCGTTATTTCTCTTTTCAAAGTCATCAAAATGACGGTCTCCAAGTCTTTCACAAGTCACCAATGGGTTTTACCAAATCCTATGAAGAATATCAGTAATATCAGTAAGTTTACATTTATAACACCAAAGAGACACTTAGTCTTATTTTAATTGTGTTACAATTGCCCCTTTTTGTTTTCCCAACTGGGCCAAGAGTGGTCTCTTTGGCCAAACATTAGATTTGGATCTCTCTTCAGATATAAAACTCAACATGATCAATACAGTACCCTACTCAGAATAGCTGCTGCTTCTGACTCCTCCATTTTAATCTAATAAATTCTTCCCCAAGGTCACAGGCTCAAAACACCCACCTCCCAGCTTTCCCCAACTCCATACCCTAAAGATATTACTTGTTCTGTTTCTTGACTCAATACTCTCATTTTAATTTCTGCAGCCATTATCTGAGTGTAAGCCTGCATTAACATTTGAAAAACAAAACAAACCCTTTTGCTAGTTATAACCAGTGCAAGTGAATTTGAAAAATAAATAAATGCTAGCCACAACCCCAGCAATCCGACAGAATCCTTGTTATATGTTAATGCCTTTTCTTTCTGAACTTGAGTGTGAGTTATCTATATTCCTAAAGATATAATCTCATATATTTAAACAAAGTGAGAATATGGACCGATTATTATAATCTATTTTCATTTACTATTTAATAAAAGTATTTACTTTAGTGGCCACATAATATTACAGTATATATGATTATTTATTCAATAAATCCTCTATTTGTGGATGTTAAGGCTTCATATTTTGCTATTGCAAATAATATCATGTTAAATATCCTTGAAGCTATACCTTTGCAAACAACCTTAATTAGTTCCTTAAAATAAATTCTTAGATGTGGAATTGCTGAGGAACAGGTATGAACATTTTCAAAGGAGGCTGTTAAGTCATGCCAAACTACCCTCCAGAAATACGATACCAATTTCTACTCCCACCTGTATCCCTGCAAATTCACTAACCAAGGTGTTACAACTTTGTTTAATTAACATTAGCTTGATTCTACAAAGTGGAATCACTTGCCCCATCACATCTTGCTAGCAGTACACGAGATCTATTGGCTTCAGGCCTCCAGTGTCTTCCCTGTGCACTCACTTCTCAGATTCAACTTCCAAAGTATAGCTCTCTGCCTGGCACTCCACACTGGGAAACCTCCTCTACAAAATGGTCCCAACTAACCATTCCATCCTTAGCTCCATGACTGGCTTGAGTTTGCGGGGTAGCTGTGGAGACTAAGAGTGCACATGTGTGTTATTCACCTAGTAGTTCCTGCCCCTGTACACTCCCAGGTGCCGATTTCTTCACTCACATTGAATTACGGCATCGTGCCTTGGCATATGCCATCGTGCCTTTCACATGCATTTCGACCTGCTGAAATCCTAACCATTTTACAAGTCTGTTTCAAATGCATAATTGCATTAAAATCCTCCACCTGTCCCCTCATGTGGATTTCCCCACACTTAATGGCTGTCATACACCTTTTCTAAACAGCCATAAAATCTGTGAAATCTGTCTGTCTTACAGAGCAGCCACTTATACACTACTTTGTTTCTTCTACTAGGTGATATGTGCTATGGGCAGGACCTATATTAGAATTAGCTTTGTATTATTTGTATCACCTGTGGTGTCCTGCAAACAACCAGAAATCCCCCAGAGAGTTGAGCATTTAACTCAGGCTTGAAAGGCTTATGGGAACACTATTGCCATATTGCTCAGGTACACAATAAGCTAGGTGTTTTCCGCCTCTTATCTCATTTAAGTTATACAACTCGAATGGTTAGGCCCTATCACTTGCATTTTTCAAGAGAAAAATCAAGTCTTAGTAAGATTGATTAAACTGTCTGAAATAACTGAGCCCCTAAGTGGCATCATGGGACTGAAACCCAGGTCTGCCTGCCTCTTGCCCATTCTGCTGATGGCCTCCCTATCACTTGGATAGCCTGGCTCTGTAGTCCCTTGGTCCAGCTAGAAGGGAGACAGCAGGGAGAAGTGTGGCTGTGGTTAAAGGCACTGGCCTGCTATACTAGCCCTATTGTCACACATTTAATGCATGGTATGGACATGGGTGAGTATCAGAAGGTGGCTGGAACAAGAAACTGACAACTTTGAGCCAAGAGGCTACCTGTATTAGGGTAGATTACAGCTGCTGACAGGAAGAAGTGGCACCCACAGCAGAGGCTGGGAGAGAGACCTGCAGCTATGTTGGACATGGGGCAACTAGGAAACAGCCCAGACAGACCTAGTGTACTGTTTGGGGCAGTGTGACAAATTTTGATTCCTTTCATCAGTAGTGAAAGGAATTCAAATACTTTGCTGTGCTGAGCGGGTATGAGGACAGAGACTGCTATTCAGGAAAGGGTGTACTGTGGGGTGAAAAGTGTGATAGAAGGCAGACGACTGGAAAGGTGCAAAGGAATGCAGAAATGTGGAATCACACAGAATTAAACCGTAATGTAAACTCATGATTTGTAGAATATAAAAGTAAAAACAAAAAGTCTGTAGGGTTGTATGTGGCCAGGGACTATCCAGAGTCTCATGTTTTGTCGTAAGAGGGGCTGGGGTAATCAGTGAGCTCAACTTCAAGTTGTCAAAAGAAGTTTCTTGGAAATCTCAGATTATCAGTCATCAAAAGTTGCTTACTGGAGAGCGATGGCTTTACTGCAGTGGCAGGAGTGGGACTGGTTCTTGTGCCAATGCAATTTTAATCAAAAGGGTGGGGTGGGCCTGACAGTCTGCATTTCTAACATGTTCCCAGCAGAGGCAAGTGATGTTGATCCCGGCCCCCAAGACGAGCAAGCAGGCAGGGGAAGTGGGACAATCTGGCTGTGAGGGGAGGGGTTTCTCAGCAAACATTCATGTAAAAAAGGAGAAAATATAAGAAACTAATATTTTTGCACATTATGGCAAGGTCTAATACACATCTGTAAAAATGTATTATCCAAGTAATAGCTCTGAGCAAGGAAAGAAAATAACAAACCAAAATCAATCTACCTCTAGACCTGAAAAATGCTTTAAAATGGCCCAGTACTCTCTAAAATGATTAAATCAACCACAAAATCATCTAAATGAAAAATGCAGCCAGTGTTTGGAATCTAACCAGGAATCCCAGGGTGGTATACACCTCATTTTGGTTCATTCTTTTTTACTTGCTATTTCTTCCATGAATTAGAAACCTGCTTAGTGCCTATTACTTTTTCCTATTTATTATAACGTCCAGGAATCTGAGCAGATGAAGCAATTAAAAGAGAATGAAGCCCTGTTTCTGCAGTGTGGACACATCCCCGCCAGAAACAATGCCTCTCTCCATCAGATCCAACAGCAAAAGGGACTGCCTGAGGTCCTGGGGCTGCCGGCAGGTACGGAGAAGATGAACCGTGAATATACACAGGCAAAGTGGAACAATTGACCATGATGTTGCCTGGATGCCATCTCTGAATACACAAATGGTGTATTCAGTAAAGGCGACACTGTGAGTCAACCAGGACATAAAAGCCAAGTGGGGCCTGGCATGGTGGCTCATGCCTGTAATCTCAGCACTTTGGGAGGTCAAGGCAGGTGGATCGCTTGAGGTCAGGAGTTCACGACCAGCCTAGCCAACATGGTGAAACCCCAAGCTACTTGGGAGGCTGAGGCAGGAGAATCACTTAGACCAGGGAGGCAGAGTGAGCCGAGATTGCACCACTGCACTCCAGCCTGGATGACACAACAAGACTCGGTCTTAAAAGAAAACAAAAGCCAAGTGGTTGTAGCTATAATTCAGTCTTCAAATTCAATTTGAAGACTGTTGAGAAATGCTCAGTGTACGATTGCTGAGAAATGCTGAGTGTTTGCTAAGAATAGTGGCAAGGAAAACCTAGATGTACCCACCAAGTAGAAAACTACTTGCGGCATTCTAAAATGGCAGAACAATATATAAATATCATATACCAGTTAAAACAGTTCTTTAAGTGTGGGACATCTGACCCTGCCCCTGTGGTTCCCTTGTGGGGAATACTTTTTAGTTTGTCTGTGATCAGTGGTAAGTGGGCACCAGATGCCTACTTGGTATATTTTTGTGTTATGAGAAAATACCAAACATCTGTTTGTTAATAATTGTCACCTGTTCAGAGAGAATAGATGTGTGGGTCAGAGTCTGCTCAGGGCCTTCAGCCTGGAATGTTGTCAGTCCCCTGAGGCTCTCAGCTTGGAAGGCCGCTGGCCCCTCGAATAGTCCCATTTTGCTGTTCTGAGTGTCTGGTTCTCAATTCCTTCAGTGCTGCCTGGGTGGGAGGTCTCTTGGTCTACCAAGAGCTAGTCTTGGTACCCTCCCACATTTTAGTTCTCAGGTAATCCTATGATGTGGGGGGATGGGGTTTAAGATGAAACAATATCAATGTGGAGATATAGGTTGTACTCTAACTTGTACAACAGAGATTTGTAGATAATTCATATTTTACGGCTTCAAGGGAAATTTACAATGTGACCAAACTAACTGAATGATGATGACCACGGAGGACCTGATAAACACATTGTCTGAGAGTAAGCAAATGTTCCCCTGGTGCCATCAGGAACAGAATCTGAAAAACCTTGCTTTCAGCAAGAGCTACAGCTGATGTTGTCTGCACAGTGGTCTTCACCTTCTTCGTACTCACAAGGACATGGGGTAGATAATGAGGAATCAGCTTTTGCTGGTTTCCTGGGTATCATCTGGCCATGAAGCTGCACATTTATTTTTCAAGGCACAATGAAAAAATTATGACTATAGTCCATTAAATGGGTCTGTGGTGGGAAGAGCTGAAAAGAGCAGCTCTGAGAGTATCTAACACTGATGCCCAGGAAATGGGCTGTTTGCAGGAGTTGTCATATGTGTTGTATGTTCATATCCCTCACTCTCACAGGCACCCACCATATGCACTGCAGCATGCCATTTTCTGGGGGTACAGAGGTGAATACAAAATGCTCCCTGACTTTAAGACTCAGGGTACTGTGAGATGCTGACCCAGAATTACACATCACGCCATTGTGCTATCTTCTTTAAAAAAAAATTGTGGTAAGATACACAAAAGGCACTTTATGTACTTTTAAATTGTGGTAAAATAACATAAAATTGATTATTGTAACCACTTTAAAATGTACAGTTCTACTGCATTAAATACATTCATGTTGTTGGGCAACCATCACTGTCATCCACCTCTAAAACTCTGTTCTTCCTGCAAAACTGAAACTCTGTACCAATTAAACACTAATGCCCACTCCCCTACCCCTGCCACCCACTATCCTACTTTCTGTCTCCATGGCTAACTCCTCCAGGTACCCACATGTAAGTGGAATCTTATAGCACTGTCCTTATGTGTCTGGCCTAGTTCACTCAGCATAATGTCCTCAGGGCTCATCCATGCCACAGCATTTGTCAGAATTTCCTTCTGCAATCCCAGGCGTGGTATGGGAGGCTAAGGTAGGCAGATTATTTGAGCTCAGGAGTTCAAGACCAGCCATGGCCAATGTGGCAAAATCCAGTCTCTACTAAAAAATACAAAACTGAGTTGGGTGCAGTGGCGCACACCTGTAATCCCAGCTACTCGGGAGGTTGAGGCAGGAGAATCGCTTGAACGGGGGAGGCGGAGGTTGCAGTGAGCCGAGAGCGTGACATTGCACTTTAGCCTGGGTGACAAAGCAAGACTCTGTCTCAAAACAAGAATCTGTAAGATGATGTGGAGAATACGGTTTCATAGAGGCAGAGATGTCTGAACTAACTGAAAACGGGTGCACACTAGGAGCAAGGCGGACAGGTGCTTGGGGAGAGGGAGAGCACCCTGAGTGCAGGGGCTGGGTGCCCATGCTGGGAGTCGTAACGAGAGGGGTGGGAAGGGGAAGAGATTCCTACTGTCTTGTTTGTTCTGGTTTAATTCTGTCAAGAGGCTTAGTCCTGGCCACGGGCCCTAGGCCACACGTGAAAGGGATGTTACTGGTGGACTTAGATGCCTGCAGAACCACCTCACAAACCTCCACATAGCCTCCCAATCCCCTCCTTGCTTTCCTTTCAGTGACTTATGAGTGAGTCTCTGGTGCCTTTACTGCCTCCAGCTTGGGGCTCTGATTTCTGAGCACTGATGGGGTCATAGGATCTAGGTCTTCCCTGGGGGCTGAGAGCCGTGCAGCTCCTGTCGGGATGGGCTTGGAGCTCATTAAGGTTGCAGCAGCAGCTCCTCACCCAGGCCAGGAGCTAGCCATGTAAGGATCAGATCTGTGATCAAACTGTTTCAGAAAGAAAGAGTTTGCAGTGAGAGAGAAGGGAAGGGAAAGCAAAGCACCGGTTAAAGGAGGGCAAGAAAGACTAAGGAAAGGGCCTGATACGGTTGGCTGTGTCCCCACCCAGATCTCATTTTAAATTCCCACATGTTGCAGGAGAGACCCGGTGGGAGGTAATTGAATCATGGGGGCAGGTCTTTCCTGTGTTGTTCTTGAGATAGTGAATAAGTATCACGAGATCCAATGGTTTTACAAGGGGAAATTTCCCTGCACAAGCTCTCTCTTTGCCTGCTGCCACCCATGTAAGATGTGACTTGCTCCTCCTTGCCTGCTGCCATGATTGTGAGGTCTCCAGTTTCACGTGGAACTTTAAGTCCATTAAACCTCTCTTTCTTCTCTAAATTGCCCAGTCTCAGGTATACCTTTGTCAGCAGCGTGAAAACCGACTAATACAGGGTGGTCAAAGGATGAAGGAGGAGAAAGGCTGGAACAGAAGCTGCAGCAATGGAGAGGAAGAGAAGGACTTGAAAAATGCAACAAAGTAAAAATCCACAGAATTAGACATGGGAGTCTTGGTGACAAAAAGCCAGAGTTGACTTCCTAGAAAAATACATGAGTAATTAGATGTCAAATAGAGTATCCTGGGTCACCTTAAGCTCCAGCCCTGAGGCCCTGAGACCCACCAACCACAATGAAACAGTTCATGGCATGAAGAAAGAATGTTGGTATCCACCTTCCATGGTCAGTTTCCAAGATAGGTTAACCTATGTATCACTGATCCCCTTCACACATCCACAAGGAAGCCAACAAGCAGACGTAGCACTAAATCTTCTGAAATTTAGAAGAGGCAAGATGCTTAAAACCAACCTTTTCTCGTGATTTAATGAGTGCTGTCAGGTGCTTCAGTACCAGAGGCCCATCTAGACTGTACATGAAGTTAACATTGTCAAAGATGATCACTCCTTCATGGGGCCAGGCCGGTGGTGGGCGTTTCTGGTATTCCCAAGGTGCTTCTTTTTCAAGGTCTGTGTATTCAATCACCCTCTCTACTGAGATCATCTGAAAAAAATATGACATCCCCATGGGTTAGGAATGGAGGGTGTCATTTATGATATTAAGAGACTGTCAATGAAATGTTCTTTTACACATGGTTGGTCAAGGAGAGAAGCAGGAGACCAATGAGGATGGTGATGACTTACAAACTTGGTTCATGATTGTGTAACACCTTCACTTACGGCCACTTCCTTCAACATTAGGTTAAAATAATGAGAAAAATTAATGCTTAGATTTTATTTATCCACTTTTCACATCTGTATTAAAGGCAAGAAAATTTTGTAAAGGAAAAGAATACTTACATCTACCAATCAAGAATCTTTTGCTGACTGGGCATGGTGGTTCACGCCTATAATCCCAACACTTTGTGAGGCCGAGTTGGGTGGATCACCAAAGGTCAGGAGTTTGAGACCAGCCTGGCCAACATGATGAAACTCCATTTCTACTAAAAATACAAAAATTAGCCAGGTGTGGTGGCAGGTGCCTGTAATCCCAGCTACTCGGGAGGCTGAGGCAGGAGAATCACTTAAACCCAAGAGGCAGAGGTTGCAGTGAGCCAAGATCATGCCATTGCACTCCAGCCTGGGTGACAAGAGTGAAACTCTGTCCCCTGCAGCAAGAAAAAAAAAATCTTTTGCTATAGAAGGGTTATCTGATATAGATTAGTTAAATTGGATGATCATGAAACCTCACTGTAATAATTACCCAAATTTTACTCTATGAGAATAATGGAAAGATTTTATATTCATTGATTTTCTCCCTTTAGGAGAAGATGCAATTATTTAAAACACTGATTAAAGCCTCCTATACCACCATAAACTAATACCCTTTGACTAGCACATTCCAAGAGGGTGCTTGCTGTACCAAGAAGGCACACCAGCAAACCCAAGGCCTTCCTTCCTTCTGTTCATCACATAAGAGAATAAAGCTAAAACTGGGAGAGGAGGACCTATTAATTAAACATAAACAACCTCAAAATACTGCAGTCTTCTTTTACCAGGAATGAAGAATTACCCATTAAGAAACAAAAATAAACAGGCTTCTAAGAAATTAGCTTACATCCTCTCCAGAATTTCAGAACCTCCCTCCTACAGAGACATTTATTACATCTGAAAAAGCTTGTGATGAATATAAAACCTGCTGACATAGCAACCATAAGACTCAGAAAAAGATGTATATATTTTATTTTACATTAACATTAAACAGATGGAGGAAGGATCTTAAAAACCTCTGTTAGCAAAGATGCAAAAATAACAGTTTTAATATTTCACATAAGAATGGCTTTTATGCCATTTAATGGCAAGGAGACTTGAAAAGGCAGAGAACGTGAAGATAAACATTACCATATTCTCAACTTCGGCACTTTGTCGAACACACCACTGAAACATCCCCATGAGCGTGAGGGCATAGGACAGCGCCAAGCCAACCTGCCCGGCATCCAGAGCTATGTCAGGAGGAAGAAGAGAATAAAGTCAATCTCACTTCAAACTTAAGCCTGGCTCCTTCTGCCACTTACCAGTAATGTTAAAACAATCTGCACATAATGACATTAATAGCTACAATTTTACCATTTGTTGCTTGAAATCAAGATACAACCAGGAAAACAACACTGTATACTCAGAAAGTTTATTAGATGATTTTATGAATTTCAACAGGATCAACATACATTTGCTTAACAGCATTATATATGCAAGAAATAATGTCATTATTCAGACATTCATTATTATGGTTTCAGAGCCCATTAGTTATTCCACTTTCTACGTGCAATTCAACCACAGCTGGAAACCACTAAAAACAAAGCAACAGGTTGTAAGCGTCAATGCTTTTGAGACTAAAATACTACTCTTCTTGTTCCATTAAGTATTGTCATGCACTGTTGTTACTGGGATGGTGAACTCATGCTATGCCTGTCTGGTACCCATGTGGCAGTGAAGATGATACTGTTTCCTGCTGAGAATTTTTCTCAACCTCACGCACTAGGCAACTACAACCAATAGTTACAAGTAGTCAGAAAGCTAACACCTTAAGTGGGACAAAATGCTTCAGAATAAATTGGTTCTCTCTTCACAACTACCAGACACTAACAGAAATGTTCAGAATGTCAATTGTACATACCTCATTCCATTCAAAGAAAGATAAAAGAAACCCATCAAGACCCAAATGACTCCCTTAAATGCATCACACTGCTGAATCCTATCCAACCTGACACCCTGTAAATGATTTAATACACTTCATTAGGACCAAACAATATGTAGGATTAGACAAGGTGGCAAGAGTTTAATTTAATAACTTTAAACACAGCTATAAATTGTAATCATACCATTCATAGTTATTCATATCTGTACTTACTTTTCGCCAGAATCAGGGACCCAAAGGCAACTACGATGACAAACATGGCACAGATGGCATCCAGACGGACGGCGAACCAGCGGGACGTTGTCAAAAATAAGAACCAAGCCTCTGAATTTGAGAACGGTAATAAGCATGATGAATAAGTAGAAGAACCATATTAACTGCATTGAACGTGAGTGGGTGTTCTGCTCAGTTGAGCTACAGAAGATTTTTACATGGAGTAGGACAGCAAAGCTGCACACCCAAGGAACCTATAGATTCCAGAAAGCTAAGTGATACAGGCAATATATGATACCCATACAAAATGGTATAGTGGCTTTGAGTGAAGATGCATGCGAATATGAAACCCAGAAATATGAACCTAATAAAGAACTGAGAAAAACAGTCTCCTAAGGGCACCTCTTGCAGTGCTGAGAGGTACTTATGTGAAGGGCATCTCATAGGAAGTCCACCCATGCACATGGTTGACTGTTCTAGTTCTCCAATAGCAGAGCGTAGCTCCCAATTTACTTCACCTTCCATACTTCCCAGAAGGGCCATACGCACTAGCTACTGCTTAGGGGCTATATCAAAATGACCTCACTACCAGGATTTGCATGTGGTTTTTGCTTTGTTTGTTACTTCTTTTTTCCTTTTTGCATGTGTTTTTTAAAGTGCCCTTTCATCACCAAGATGAAATAAAGCTTGGAATAATGGACCAGAATTTTGCAGATTTGGTGGAAATTCTGAAATTTCCAAATCGAAAAAGTCTTCACTGATTTTTCAGCAAACTATAGCATGTGAACAAGCATCTATTTTTGTAAATAAAGTTTTATTGAAACACAGTCACAGCCATTTGCCGACGTACTAATGTCTGCTTTTGTGCTACAACACAAAGGTGATTAATCGCAACAGAAACAATAGTGGCACACAATGCCTAAAAGAATTACTAGGTGGCCTTTTGCAGAAAACGTTTGCGGACAGAGCCACAGGCCATGCATGGTGAGAGAAGGACCCCTCAAGACAGTCAGGGCGCACAAAGAAGGGACATGTAGAGGGGATTCCGAAAGGAGTCCAAGCCCAGAAAAAGGGGATGGAGAAGGAGAGGAAGATGTGCAAAAAGCAGGATGTGGGGCTGGGCTCTGAGGTGCCGGCCAACAAGCTCATCTGCCCAGGGAGGTTAAGCCAGAGAAATCAGATCCTGTCCTTTGAAACCATTTCCTGAAATGGACAGACCTGAATGTAAATCCTGGTGTGCATCAAACAGTTCCTGACACCTCTCTTCTGCTTTGTATGCCCGAATGGTCCAGAGCCCCTGGAGAGAAGATGATAAGTGGGAAAACACCGGACTCCGAGCTGGGGAAACAGAGACAGAGAAAACACTCAGTGAGGCTGGATGCAGGGAAACCAGCGGCCTCCCAAGCTGCATCATCATGCATCCACCAAACAGCATACGCAGGCTTCCTAGGAGGCTTTGTGATTCAAGGAGAAATAAATGCTCCCAACAGCCTGAGAGGACCCTGCCACCGCAATCTCAACCTCCTGCTCAAACCACACCTCACAAAAGGGGCCTGGAAAGGAACGTCCTATCTTTGACCACATTCAAATCTATTTATAATTCTTTCCTTCCTAACTCAGCCTTCCAGGTCCTCCTCCTCTCCATATTTCTCCCTGACAGCTCTTTGGGCAGAAATGATATTTCTCTGATTTTTGAGCCAGTAGCATTTTTAAAAACAATTCTGTTGAGAGAACTCACCATACTGAATTACAATTAGTCATCTATGTGTCTGTCCCCACCTTAAATTGTTAATTTCTCAAGGGCCAGCTATAGCCATTGCATCCTGGTAACTGGACAGTACCTGGCACAGGACAGGTACTCAAGAAGTAAGCTGAACAGACTGTCACTTCCCTGCATCCTGGGTAATCTTCTGTGCCCACTCATGCTAGAAGAGTCCTTTATGATCTCCACGGAACTGGGTGCTTCAGTGCCCTTGTGCCATGCCCAAGGAATCTGCCCAGCCAAGATGTCTCTGAATGCTCTTAACACTGGCTCCAGGAACCTGATGGATGTTTTTATGACTGCCCCGTTGAAAACTCATCTTGATCTCTGGAGGTCTCTATGGCATGTGCCATTGCCTTTTTCAGAATATGTTGTGGTCTCAGTGGGTTCATCATCTCTACAAAATTTTAAGAAGTGAATACTCTTTTGTGTGACTTCTTTTTTCTTTGGGAACTGGATATCCCATGAGGGTCACTGATCAGCAACTCCTCCTTGGGACACTGTATTTTTGTTTGTGTGGTGTTGTTGGTGTTTTTTTGTTTTGTTTTGTTTTGTTTTTTGACACAAAGTTTGGCTCTTTGGCCCAGGCTGGAGTAAAGTGGAACGATCTCAGCTCACTGCAATCTCCTCCCCTCCCGAGTTCAAATAATTCTCCTGCCTCAGCCTCCCAAGTAGCTGGGATTATAGGAACCCACCACCACGCTTGGATGATTTTTGTATTTTTAGTAGAGATGGGGTTTCACCATCTTGGCCAGGCTGGTCTTGAACTCCTGACCTCAGCTGATCTGCCCACCTTGGCCTCCCAAAGCGCTAAGATTACAGACATGAGCCACCGCAACTGGCCTGTTGGTTTGAGACAGGATTTCTTGCTGCAGGGTACTAACACTGTGTGGGACCTTCTTAGGGTTATTATGTTTTTAATTATCAAGGCTCTAGTGCCTCTGGTAGTCCCCGTATGTTCAAGGTTCTAGCGTCCCTTCCAAGCAGTCTCAAGCAAGCCTCATAAGAACCCAACAGGGAAAGTATTATATCCTTGATAGAGGGAAAAACAGATTTGAGGCATTAAGAACAATGCCCAAGCTTGGGCGTGGTGGCTCACACCTGTAATCCCAGCACTTTGGGAGGCTGAGGCAGGTGGATCATCTGAGGTCAGGAGTTCGAGACCAGCCTGACCAATATGGTAAAACCCTGTCTCTGCTAAAAATACAAAAATTAGCCAGGTGTAGTGGCAGGTGCCTGTAGTTCCAGCTACTCAAGAAACTGAGACAAGAGAATAGCTTGAACCCAGGAGGCAGAGATTGCAGTGAGCCAAGATCACGCCACTGCACTCTGGCCTGGGAGACAGAGTGAGACTCCGTCTCAAAAAAAAAAACCCAAAAACCAAACAAACAAACAAAAAAACACTGCCCAAGATTAAGTAAACTAAGCCACACAAGCATGCAAATAGTAGACTTGGGCATCGGACTCATTATCTGTTTTATTTCCAAGGCTGTGCTTTTAATCTGAGCCACAGGTCTCAGAGACAGAATAATCAGAGTTAAACATTCTCATGCATCCTGAAGGCATTTTTCTCCAGACTTTGTAGCCCACAATTGAAAAATCCCCAAATCTTACTTAGCTAATATCCAATAGCCTTCCCTATTCCCGTGGCACTTATTAATCACCTTGCATTGAACAAAGTCCCTGGGAATCTAGGGTGAGCAAACTCAAGGATCTTACCATCTAAAATCATGGGGCGCATGGGTTCACACTCATGGCAGACATTGCTAGTGGATCACAGTATCTTTACAAATAGAAATTGGATATGGCTTCACATTCCTGGCACTGCCAAATGAGTGCAGGTGGCTAGAGAAAGGCAACCAAATGCCATTCTGGTTTTTATGCACTTCTCTATGACTGACTGTTGCTATGGTCACTTTTGCAAAAATAAAAAATCATTATGATCAACTGCAGATTTGTTATTAAGATTCCTTAAATGCCAATTATGGTTCCAGAGGCGGCAAGGCAGTCCAACTGAGGCTGTGGAAATCCTTGAGGGCACAAGAATGAAGCTGGGTTATGCCTCCTTGCCACGGCAATTGGGCATCCTGCTTTTAGCCAGTGACTCCAGCAGTGGTCTCAAAAAACACGATCCACTGCTGCTTAGAAGAAACAGTGGAATTGTGATTTACGGCAGAGACCCACCACCCCAGATGGATAACAATAAACAATTCCAACCAACTGGTCACCACAGTTGGTGATCTGAGGGCATGGAGAAAGGAATATGCATATTTAACTCACTGTCACAGCCAACTGGGGTGCAGGGACACCCAAATATGCCTCAGGGGCCATGATGAAGTTGTCCGAATTTGCCCATGAAAATGTTTTCAAGCTTTAGCGTACATGCTGAAATTCAAGAGAGAAAATCCTATACTGCTTCCAAAAAAGCCTTCCTAAGTCCCCTTTTCTCCACATCCAGGTGGATCAGATGTGGCCCTTGACACAGACACACATCTATGTCAAGATGTTCCTTCTGGAACAGATGGTTCCTTCAACATACCACAGACTCCCTGCAGACAAGACTGTCATATAACTTCATTTCATGAGCAGGCCCAAACCATAAAATGCCTGCACAGCCTTGCTGTCCACACACAACACTAGCTAGGGCCAGTGATCTTCACATGGAAGGTCTCCCAGCAACACGAGCGTTTATACTCTACCTTCCCTAGCAAGTCCTATGGGCCAAGTGTTACTCACATGTGGACTCCACTGCTTGGCCCACCCCATTGAACACCTCATAAGATGAGACTTCATAGTAGTTTAGCTGGTTTTCTTGATGACTAAAAAGTTTTTCTACAACTTTTATGGACTGTCACCCACTCTACTTTATGCAGACACTTAGGATAAATGCCTCTTAAGAGTTCACTGTTGGTCAGGTGCAGTGGCACATGCCTGTAATTCTAGCACTTTGGGAGGCTGAGGCAGGCCGATTACTTGAGGTCAGGGGTTCAGGACCAGCCTGGCCAACATGGTGAAACCCTGTCTCTACTAATAATACAAAAATAGCCGGGTATGGTGGTGCATAGCTGTAATCTCAGCCACTCGGGAGGCTGAGGCATGAGAATCGCTTGAACCCGGGAAGCAGAGGTTGCAGAGACCCAAGATCATGCCATTGTACTCCAGCCTGGGTGACAGCGAGACTCCATTTCAAAAACAAAAACAAAAAATACAAGAGTTCATTGTTAAAAGAGAAACATATATATGTCACAACAAAAAACTGCTTTGTCCTGATAAACTTCCATTTCCCACTCAGTAGATACTGAAATGATGGGACTCAGTGTTTCTCTTCTAGGCGTGGCTTCCAGAGAGCAGAGTTGGCATTTATTTGTAGTTACTATCCACAGTGGAGCTTTTCTGATACAAATATATTCCTTCTTTACTTTTTGGCTATCATCCTTATACCTTTTATTAAAAAGTAGAGCAATTCTACTCTCCTTATGAGTTTTTGTTTTAACAATGATGAAATATGTTAATTTGTGCATGCATAATGAGATGAATTTCATCTCTGTGATTACTTGTGGAATAGAGTGATTAATCATAAAATGTCTTCCCCATGATTCCAAAACTAGAAAATTGAATAGAGCAACAGACTATATGTTTTCTAAACTGATATCTCTCCTTGTGATCTAAGGGGATTATTTTCAGTGTCCATACATATATGAACAGCCTGGTGGGGAACAGCCTGAACACCCAGTGACATGAGAATGAATACTGCTGGTAACAAAGGGAAAACTTAAAATAACAATGCTTATCTTTTCAAAATGTTTAAATCTGCAACTTACTAGCCATTTTGTGAGTTTGCAAAAGTCATACATTTACCAAATATATTGCTTCTGACACCTCTTTTCCCTTCTCCAAACTTCTCATTTCCTTGTCATTTTTAGCATCTTCGGGGAAAGAAAAATACCCTAATTATTTTCCTTCCATATTAGTTCCACCATGATCAAATTTTTATTTCTAAGAAAAATGTTTAATTAAGTGTCGGCTTTGTGTAAGGAAGTATCTCATAAACAAGACACAAATAGTCCCTGCCTTCATGCTGCTGACATTCCTGTAGAATATTATTCCTGATATGTCCTTCACTCCTTCCCTGTTCCAGATTGCGAAGTTGCAAGTTGCATGCTATCAATTCCACACGCTCTAAGGGACACAATAATTCATGATGGCCAATACATTCGTTACCTAATGTTAGAGAAATTCTGGAAGACAGAGTCTGCCGAATTTCAGGGGGGTCTCTGTAATCATGGCATAAATGGAAGCTAGCTAGCTTGTCTATACCAACCCGAGTTTCCACACTCACTTGTAGATTCCAGGCGCTTCACATCTCTTGATGTTTCCAAAAAATATCGCCGAAGAAAAATGAAAACGATTCCAAGGGGAACCAAGGGTATCGCGATCCAAGGAATCACTGCCACAGCCACAGAGACCACACCAATCACTTGCAGCAAAGTCTGAAACAGCAGAAGGAGATGCAGGTTTTCCGTATCAAATATTCTTTTCAAAAATACTTTCATGAGCTATTGTTAGGATTACACTCCTTTCCTCGAAAGACTTCTGCAGTACCAGGGACTGTTTTCCATCCAAAGGAATAACAAAAATATAGGTGGTCCTGATGTTATCTCTGACATGCCTGCCATGTGCCAAACACTATGATATGTACTTACCCATTAGTTCCTTTTTTCTTTTTCTTTTTTTTTTGAGACAGAGTCTTGCTCTGTTGCCCAGGCTGGAGTGCAGTGGTGTCATCTCCTCTCACTGCAGCCTCCTGCTCCTGTGTTCAAGTGATTCTCCTGCCTTAGTTTCCTGAGTAGCCGGGACTACAGGTGCGTGCCACCACGACCGACTAACTTTTTGTATTTTTAGTAGAGATGGGGTTTCACCATATTGGCCAGGCTGGTCTCGAACTCCTGATCTCAAGTGATCTGCCCACCTCCACCTCCCAAAGTGCTGGGAATACAGGTGTAAGCCACCACACCGGGCCCCTCGTTAGTTCTTTTGATACTCAGCAGCCCCATGAATCAGGCATTATTACTTTCCCTATTTAATGGATGAGGAAACTGAGATTCAGAGCGGGACATGAATCCCAAACTATCATGAGTCAGTTCACGTTATCAGGGCAATGAGCAAGCAGACATCATAGACAAGGAACCCAGAAGCCTCAGCTATGCACGGGATAAGGAAGTAACTAACTGCAAGTTCAGTGCTTAGAAAAAAAGGAAATAATTTAAATCTTCACCTTTAGAAGTGGAGAGTCATCTCTCTTGGTATCTATCCTTTGTGTATCTGGCTGTATACTAAATACACATGTTATCAACTCACTTAAATCTCACAATATACCTATGAGGTAGTATTACTACACCATTTTACAGATGGAGACACTGAGGCACAAGGAGAAAAAAGTAACTTGATCAAGAACACACAGCACCAGTCACAGAGCCAGGGAGCATGCATCGTCAGCCCCTACATTTAAGCTTGTCCCCCAGCATATGGTCAATGTTTTATTGGTCAGGACAAAATACTTAAATGTCTTTAATTTTTCCTCTAAACACAACACACTTACATAAGAAATTAGAGTTTATTAACATGCCCAGTAAAGAATAGATAAAAGAAATGTAATATAATTTTTACATGCTTTAAGAAACCTGAGTTTTTTTCTTACAACATATTGAATTTTTTATTGTCAGAAACATTTGGTTTCTATTTCTCTTATGTTTAGTAGCATTGAGGAAGTTTTGATAACAAGAAAACAACTTACAATGTCTAACAGGGTTTTGTGTGTTTTTTAGCTTTAATACTTGGATGTACATTAAAGTTTCCACCAGTAGGAGAAATATTTCAAATGTCTATTTCAGAGGCAATGATGATAACAACAGCAAATGACATTTATGACCTATTTCTGGATGTAAGGTTCTGTGCTAATGGATCTGTGAATGTTCACTTACTCATCACCTCACCCAGCAAGGTGACTTTATCTTTGGAAATTACTTGGTCTGAAAAATGAAAAATAGAAACAAAAGCAAGAAGCAGAGAAACCCAAGACACTGGATGATGCTCATTTAAGTATTCATCTTTATCAGGAAATGGGTAATATCACGGTCTGTAGCTTCAGAAAATATGAGTGCAAGAAAAGTGAGTGCCTACCTACTCTGAAAGCACAATGCTTGCTTCTTGGGAAGGATCGAACAGTGGGGGCATGCAGATTCACACTATACATGGTCTGCGGCCTCCAAAGTTCATAGTCTTACATAAAAGTACATGACTTCAGCAGAAAGTACAGAGTGCTATAGAAATATAAGGAGAGGCCGGGTGCAGTGGCTCAAGCCTGTAATCCCAGCACACTGCGAGGCCGAGCCAGGTGGATCACCTGAGGTCAGGAGTTTGAGCCAGCCTGGTCAACATGGTGAAACCCCATCTCTACTGAAAATATACAAAAAAAATTAGCTGGTTGTGGTGGTGCACACTTGTAATCCCAGCTATGTGGGAGGCTGAGGCAGGAGAACTGCTTGAACCTGGGAGCTGGAGGCTGCAGTGAGCTGAGATGGTGCCACTGCATCCAGCCAGGGTGAGAGAGTGAGAGTCTGTCTCAAAAACACAAACAAACAAAAAAGAAAGAAAGAAAGAAATATAAGGAGGAATGTATGTATACTTTGTAGAGATTTTTAAGCAGGATTTACGACCGATTTTCACAGGCGTGTTGAACAGACAACCAGAAAGTATAGCATGAATAGTCTCACCTGCAGATTGCAATCCCAGTTTAATTGCTGCGGGAACACAGGCAGTTCCGTGTGTGTCTTCTCAGCACCACCACCTGCATCTCGACCTGCCGGCCCAGCATCTGGCTCACTAGGCCACTCACAAATTTCTGTATCTAGCTGACAACCAAAATAAGGTACAATTGCCCTGCCTCCCAAAAACCAAGAAGAGGCAACATTTCATGAGGCTTGCTTATATCCAAATCTCTATACTTATGTATTTCACATCCATTATCTAACTTCACTCTCATATCAAATCTAAATAGGAAAGATTATCATCTCCATTTACAGAGGCAGAAACTGAGTCTGAGAGAGATTCAGTAACTTCCTCAAGGTCAGAAAATTCAGTCACACTGACCTCACACCTGTTCTCTTAATCAATACATGATACCATATCCTACATACATGATTCATATGTTTTTAAAAATGTAATAGCTAAATATACCTGTATTTTTTATATTTTTGTTTTCTGTATTTTCTAGTCTTGCAGGTTTTTGTGTGTGTGTGGTTGTATCTGGTCTCTCAATGAGGTAACCAATCCCAGGCTCCCAGCTAATTAGGAAATAACAGACTTCTCAGCTCACAAAGAAGAGCTGATCTTTAAAAAGTCTTAAAATATTTGCTAATAGAACATGACAACACATATTGATGTGAGAATTATTGTTTACATTTAAAAGTCTCATAAAAAGATGAGTTCTAGACCCAGAAAACAAAATGACTTAAGAAAAAAAGAACCACATTTTGATGAATATATAAAACCTCAGGACACAAAATGAGGGTTGAATACATTTCATATTCAGTATCTATATTTGAGTGGTAGTGAAAAATACAAAATTTCCCCAGGCAGACTCTTCTAGAATTAATTTTGTATCCAAAGATTACAGAATGGAACATATTCTTTTAACAAGCATAATTTTAACTACAGTGCCTGTTTGGCATTTAACCACCAAATTGCTTTGAGTCCTGGAGAAATTTTTAGGTATCTATCCACTATTTACTTTAAACTTCATTCTGTGGGATTCAGTTCCTGCTAGTCTTTGTGAAGCTTGTGCCAACGAACATGTTTTCTATAAACAGCAATAAAAATGTATTCCTATTTTATGCAAATAAATATGCCATCCATCCTTCTGGCTCATTCTATTCCTTATTTGAACTCTCCCTCTCTCTCTCACCCTTCTATTAGGTACAAAATGAAATATGTATTTAATCATGAGGCCACTTAATCAGTAGACGGTACTTTCATGATTTGTTTATGGTATTAAAACATAAAGTCAGGATCATTAAGATTGCTAACACCTCAAAGAACCTGGAAAGCTTTTAATTCTGCTGTTAGTCGCTTAGGAATTGTGTTCCAAGTTGTGATAAGTACAAATCGTCCAGATTGCTTTAAACGATTACTGACTTTGCAGAAGACAAAACTTAGGTGCAATAAACAAAGCAGGGTTCACTTCTTGGTGAGAAAGTATGGCAAGATTTTCTTCTGATTTAGAGAGAAAAAAATTGCCAGCTAGCTTTTGATCAGTAAGGTGTTTACTGACATGGTGGTGGAAGAAATTCTTCTACTTATTTTATTTTGGGAACTTCTCAATGAAATGACTAACATAACAGGTTATGCTCCTGGCTAACACAGGATTTCTTGTGGAGCCACTAAAATTATGAACAGGGTATACAAACCCACAAGAATATAAAGAAATAAAAATGCAATTTTGTCAAATCATTTTCATTACCTTCAATAACAGGATGAACAGAAGGAAAAGGGACAATATGAAAGATACTTAAATGCAAGCTCCTAAGCCCAAATATTTACACCATCAGCACTAAGTCAGCAGATATAAATCATGTGCTACTGTGGCACCTTGCCTGCCTCAGGGAGTTCAGAGGTCAACTCTGGTTCCCAGGTCTCACCTTGGGAGATCTCTACTTTATCACCTGTTTCTTTTGAGCTCATCTAATCCAGTGAATGCCTTTAAATCAAAACTTTTATAGAGTGTTGATATGTCTTCTGTGTATGACAAGATCTAAACATTCTCTAAGCTTTTCTAAACTTGTCCTTCCCTTGGGATACACTAATCACTCCTTTCATCCCTCATATGGCTGATCTGATCTTTTCACATCTAGTGCTGGTAACTATGTCAGACTTTGGTTAGTGCTTAATCCTGAGTCACAGCTAACTCCAATGAAGAGTGAATGGTGTATGGCATTAGAGCAATGTGGTGCACCTCTTCCTTCCTTTGTAGTCAGCACATCTCATTGATCGACAGTTTCCTTTGTACACTATATAATGGTAAAAGGTCTTGTCCAAAAAGAAAATATCACAATCCTAAACATATATGCACCTAACACTAGAACTCTCAAATTTAGAAAACAATTACTAATAGAATTAAGAAATGAGAGGAGATCCAAGATGGCCAATTAGGAGCAACTCAGCATTGCAGCTCCTAGCAAAAGCACAGAAGGTGAGTGGACACCGCATTTCCAGATGGATTTTTATTGCCCACAGACCATGAGATTCCCAGGCGGAGGAGCCCCATGGGTCACCAGCGCAGCTGTTTTGGCCGGCGCAGCAGTTCTCCGCACAAAATACATGGGTCCAGGTGCTGTTTTAGCTGGCAACTGGAGCTCCTGGGATAGAGAGTCACCCATTCAACAGATTAAAAAAAAGGGGGATTGAAACAGGGAGCCAGGCCAGGAGATTCCCAGGCAAAAAAGCACCACAAATCTCAGCGCGGCTGTTTCAGCCGGCACAGTGGGTCGCTGCGCGGGAAATCACACAGATCCTGGCACCTTTTCAACAGGTGACTGGAACACCTGGGACACAGACTAGCCCGTTCAACTAAAAAAAAAGGGCTCTGAGGCAGGGAGCCAGGTGATCAGGCTCAGTTGGTCCCACCCCCACAAAAAAACAGCAATCTGAAATGCTCTGGATTGAGAGATTCACAGCAAGCACAGCTGAACCCAGGATGGGCCAGCTCTGTGGGGGAGGGGCGTCCACCATTACTGAGGCAGTCCACCACTACGGAGGTGGTCTGCCATTGCCGAGGCAGCCTGCCTTTACAGAGAGAGTCTGCCATTATAGAGGTGGGCCACCATCGCTGAAGCAGTTCTAACTATACCGGTATAAACAGGACTGCAGGGAAGTTCACAGGGCAGCTGGGCGGAGCCCAGAGCTGCTCAGCAAAGCCTCTGCAGGCAGACAGTGACTAGGCTGCCTCCTGGCTGGGCAGGGCAGCCCTGAAAAAAGGCAGCAACACAACAGAGACTCATAAATAAAGCCCTAAATCCCTGGGACAGAGCACCTGGGGGGAAAAAAAGTGGAGGTTA
>CAUYLG010011676.1:71-40740 GCA_963573385.1 Cacajao melanocephalus | reverse complement strand
GCCGCGCCGGCCAAAAAAGTAGCGCTGGCGACCCGTGTGGCTCCTCCACCAGGGATCTCCTAGTCTGTGGGCAACAAAAATTCGTCTGAAAGTGCGGCGTCCACTCGCTCTCTGTGCTTTCACTGGGAGCTACAATCCTGGGCTGTTGTTAATCAGCCATTTTGGATTTCTCCGCCCGGTGATGAAGTTTTTTGTTTCTTAGTTTTCCTTTGGCGGGCGCCCCTTCCCCGCACAGCTGGACCTTCCTCGTTCAGCTTTGCTTACTGTGAAACTCTCAGTCCTCAGTGCTTCCAATTGCTGTTCTCCTTGTGGGGACGGGACCAGCTGAGCCAGAGTCGTCCCGTATACTCCGCGCCGAGAAGCGCCATGCTGGGGCGCCGGCAAAATAGCCGCGCCGGCCAAAAAAGTAGCGCTGGCGACCCGTGTGGCTCCTCCGCCAGGGATCTCCTAGTCTGTGGGCAACAAAAATTCGTCTGAAAGTGCGGCGTCCACTCGCTCTCTGAGCTTTCACTGGGAGCTACAATCCTGAGCTGTTGTTAATCGGCCATCTTGGATCTCTCTCCCAGTGTGGACTTTTAAGAGAACCCGCAGTGCACACGTGGCTTATTTGTAGGCAGGCTGTGCCGAGTAAGCCACAGTGTGTCACAATTCGACCCTAACTCAGTTAACACCAGGATTCATTTTCTTAAAAGACGGGTGCTGAAGCAGGATGACCCAGACCTAAAATAATTTCTTTTCAATCTTGTCTTTCTGTTCTAATTATTTCCAAGAGTTTCAATCAACATTTCCTAAGTTGTGTTCCACAAGGGTTAAAAAGGGTTGTATTTAAAAAAAAAAAATCAGTACTAGAAATACAAAATGAATTAAATTATATGTAAGGAAAACAGTTTTAAATAGCTTTAATTGCTGCACAATAGCCAGAATCTAAGAAACGCCGTGCCAGCGTCAGGAACAGGTGTGCCTGGCGGCCTCGTGCGGGTTCATGCTCTGGCCACACGAAGCCAGCCCTCTGCTCTCACTCAAATGTGCAATTCTTTCTGTCCTACATGACCCTAACTTCCTAAATGACCTATTCTGCCCCCTGCACATTTTAAGAATGCGTTTTATTTCTTCATTATTTGGTTGTTTTTTTTCCTACTAATAAAACAAACATATATTTGCAAAGTATATGAAGCAACACATATACGGTGAAAAAGTCGATCTCTTTCACCAGTCTTCCTCTTGTACTGTTTCTGTTCCCAGAGTGAAGTACTCTTACTGTTTCTCGTGAATCTTTCTAGATTACGTATCTCCTAACCATAAAAGGTGGCATCCATACATCCTGTTTTGTATACAATACAGAATGTATTTCCAATATTCTAATTTTTGTCATTTTACAAAGCTTCAATGTAATTGTCAGCCCTTGCCGTAACTAATGTTACTCAATACTCTGGAGTCCAAACTGAACAGGAGCATTCACTGTTACATACAGGTGCTATTTAACTATGTATGGACCTCACCAATTATCAGTAATAGTCTAACCCTGAAAAGCTATTGGCACCAATTTTCTTTCCCACAATGAACTTACTATGGAACACTAATTCTTAACAGATAGCTGGAAGACTCATGTTTTCCAAGGAAAGCATCAGATCCCTCAAGTGGGAAGGGCACGAAAATGCTAGCTCTCCATCCAGTCACTGAAATTCCGTGATGTCCTCCCTGGGAGAGTCATCACTTCCCCCATCTCTCTCCTGTGGAAAGTCACCGCACTTAATGACAGATGCAACTAAACCAAGTGCAGAGTGCAGCACTGTATAACAGAGCCTTCTGCAACAATGGAGATGTCCCCATCCATGCCATCCAACACCAGAGCCACCAGCCACATGTGGCTAAGGAGTACTTCACATCCAGCACAACTGAGGAATTGAAATTTTTAAATTCATTTAAAATATGGATTCAAACATAAACAGCCACATGTGCCTAGTGGTCACTGAATCGTAGGAAGGCAGAAAAAGATACCAACTCCTCTTACAAAGCAGAGGAATAACAGGAACTGTGTATGAATATATAGGGTAAGCACAGCTGATTAAGCCCAAGCACATTTCCTGAATCGTCTTTCTTAACATATGCAAGCCTGAGTGGACCAGTTCCAAAAATAATTTGTTTAAAGTTGGAACAAGCATTAAGATATGTTGCAATTACCTCTAAAATTTGAAATTAAAATAATTTTAATTTACCCAAACTCTATGTTTGATTATGCATTCTGTTTTACATTTTTCCTGGCATGACGTTGCATGTGGATCACACTAAATTAACAGTTTCCCTGTTAGGCAAAAAAAAAACAAACTGCAGGCAGAACAGTATGTACAATGTTATGCCAACCGTGTCAGTGTACATGTCTGTATAGGAATAGGATTCATCGAGAACACTGCTGTCTCACAGGACGCTTTGTAAGAACAGAAATGTTCTATGTCTGCACTGTTCATCACGGCAGCCACATGTGGCCACAGCACTCTTGAAATATGGCTGGTATGACTGAGGAACTCAATGGCTGACTGTATTTAATTTTAATTAATTTAAATTCAAACAGCGACACGTGGCTAAGACTACCTTCTGAGTTGGTGTGAGTATAGAAGACTAAACAAACCCTAAACTTAAAATGGGTACCTCCCAGGGATTATGATTGGAGGGAGGAAAATCAACTTTTACTTACTTTAAATACCACCATATTGTTTGGATCTACTTATTTAGTTTTGTACAACTGGCATGTAGAGTGCATTAAACAAACAGATAAAAAGGGGCAGTATCTTAGCCAGCGTGGGCTGCTCTAAGAAAATACCATAAGCTGGGTGACACAGACAACAGGAATTTATTGCTCACAGTTCTGGAGCTAGAAGTTCAAGATCAAGGGGCCAGCAGATTTGGTTCCCGGTGAGGTCCTTCCTCCTGGCCTGCTGTGCCCTTACAGGGCAGGGAGAGACAAAGCACTTGGGTCTCTCTTCTTCTTCTTCTAAGGACACCAATCCCATCATGGGAGCCCCATCCACATGACATGGAAACCTAATTACCTCCCGAAAGCTCTACATCCAAATACCATCACATTGGGAGTCAGGTCTTCAATATAGGGATCTTGGGAGAAGACAGAAACATTCAGTCCATAATAGAAGGAGAAAGGGGAAAAGGAAAGATTCCTTCTCCTTTCTATGTTTTTCTCCACTCCATTCACTTAGCTTACTAAGAACTATAGAAACACGAGGCATCTGAAATCTGGTTGTGTTTTGTTTTGGTAGTGACAGGGTCTCACTGTGTTGCCCAAGCTGGTCTCAAACTGCTGGCCTCAAGTGATCCTCCTGCCTTGGCTTCCCAAAGTGCTGGGATTACAGGTGTGAGCCACTGTACCTGGCCTGGTTCTTGAATAGCTGGAACAATGGCATTTCCAACCAAGCAAACATGCAACCAAGTATCTGGACCTTAGGCTATTACAAATTTCAGTGTGAAACAACGCACGAGTGATTCAAAGTTCTCATATGTTTACACAATCTCTTGATGCCCCCAACAAATGAATGGAGGTGCCAGACTGATGCTAGGCAAGCTGGAAATGACACTTCCCATGTTACCTTTCACCATACTTGTTCACTGCTGCACTGCAAGGAGCTGAGCTGCCTAAAGTGGTCCCAGGTGCTCCCTCTGGGTTGCCTCAACCAACTGGCCTCTCTCAGCTCTTTCCTTTGGAAACCAAAGGCACTTTATTCCAGTGGGAGAGGTCGTCTTCCATCTCAGCTTCCCACAAGTCCAGTGGCTTCCTTCGCTCTGAGTGGGGGGTACTGGCACTTCCCATAGATCCTGAGGTCTCCAGGTACAGGGATGCTGGCAATTCCCAAGCAATGGCTGCAAACAGCCATCCCAAATTCAGATATCCCGGTCCTAAGCAGCCTGCATGTTCACCCACGGGCAAAGCTGCTTTCTTGAAACCCCATAAAAAAGGTTCGGGTAGTTGCCAGGGGCTGAGGAGAGGGAGAAACAGGGAGTGACTGCTTAATGGAAACAGGGCTTCTTCTATGGGGGGATAAAGAGGCTTTGGAACTAGACAGAACATTGCACAACGTTGTGAATGTACTAAAATGTCACTGAATTATTCACTTTAAAATGGCTGATTTTATGATGTGAATTTTGCCTTTGAAAACCCGTTTAAAAATAAGGCTAGGTGTGGTGGCTCATGACTGTAATCACAGCACTGAGGGAGGCCAAGGCGGGTGGATCACTTGAGGTCAGGAGCTCGAGACCAGCCCAGTCAACATGGTGAAACCCCGTCTCTACTAAAAATACAAAAATTAGCTGGGTGTGGTGGTGTGTGCCTGTAATCCCAGCTACTCGGGAGGCTGAGGCAAGAGAATCACTTGAACCCAGGAGGTAGAGGTTGCAATGAGCCAAGATCACGCCATTGCACTCCAGCCTGGGCAACAAGAGAGAAATTCTATCTCAATCAATCAATCAATGGCAAGGGCAACATTCCATCACAGAACTGCCCTGGTGGGCCCCCTTCCTCCCTGTTCTCAACCAAGCTTTATAAGATTTCCTTTTCCCTAACACATCTTATAGAATTTGTCCTGAACCCTACGGACTGTGAGGGAACCTGCCTAACCTCTCCAATACTGTATGTTTCCAATTCAGCCATGGATCCAGATTTTGCCCTGGAGTTTTTCTCTGTTAATATTTTTTTCATCTTGGTCTGCTATTTCCTACCATATTCCCCACAAGGAACTTTCACTCAACATCCTACTGGAATTCAACATTGTGAATAAATGCTATGCTTCTTGTCTGTCTGCAGTGGTGAGAACATTCCTCAGGAAACTTTGACTGCAACCTTGATTGCTCTGCTTCAATCAAACACAGTGACTGGCGCCATTTGGACAATGAGTGCAATCATTATGATCATGGTCAATTAATACCAACAACTCACTGTTTGACTAAACTGACAAATGGCTGGATTAGCGGAATTAGTTGATTGTTCTCATCTATTACAACTTCATACAGCAACCCATGGTGGGAATATTGGTAGTAAGGAGGTGAGAGTAGGGAGATAAAGACAAAAGAATTTCTTCAGCCCCCGCCTGCCAACTCCTGCCACCTCTACTCCAGGCCCTAGTCATGCTCTAGAACAATGTTTCCAAAATAATCCAAAATAAATTTGACTACGAAATCCTTTTGTCATGGAACACCTGCCAACATCTCCTATTAATCTTGCTCATCCCTCACTTTCCAAATCTCAGTAAATAACACTTCTCTTTACCTAGTTGCTCAGTCTAAAAGTCTTGGAATTATCCTTGCTGCTTCTTTGTCTCATACCCTTCAAATGAGCTATCAACAAACAGTACCAGCTCTATCTTCAACGTCCCCAATCTAACCCCTTCTTCCAACCTCCAATGCTACTAACCCTGTCTCAGCCACTACCTACCCACCTGGACCACCCTGCTCACCTAGACCACACCACACCTCCACTGCCCCCATAGCATCCAGTGACCCTTTACAATGAAAAGTCCTAACACATCCTTCCTCTGTCCAGAAAGGGCCCCTCATGCCACTGGGAGTCAAATCGAAACTGCCCACCATGACCCATCAGGCTTGCATGGACTGACCCCTGGGTACCTCTCCAATTCCATTTCCAAATGCTCTTTGCTTTGCTGCCCACTCTGCTCCAGAGACACAAGGGCTGCCAGAGGTGCTCCTCTGACCTGCCTAGCACTCTCTCACCTCGGGGTGTGATTCCCCGTGTCTGGAACTCTCTTCCTCTTACTGTCACCTGCTCAGACAGGCCTGGGGACTTAGCTAAACCCAACTCTCTATCCCTCTACTTGTCTTTGCATCTCTTCACAGCATTTATGATAAGCTGACATGGCATCCCATGTTTATTGGTTTAATCGGTGCCCCCCTCCCATTAGAGCAAAAGCTCAAGCTGGCAGAAACGCTGTTCTGTGCCCTACTACATCCCCAGCACTTAGAGTAGGGCCTGGCTGGTAGGAGTATTCAACAAATACTTTTTGGATCAATGAATACGTAATTCTCATAGAACCGTCTCTCAGAACCATCTGTGAATTCCTTGTCTGGAGTAAAACAACGGAAGCAAAAGAAGTCAAACTGGGAGAGTGTGGGAGCTATTACGGTCAGAACATGTAAAACTGAAGCTCTCCAAAAAGAACTGAAGCCCAGTTCACATCAGTGCTGCCAGGCCCTGGATAGAAGCATTTTACGTTCCCCAGAAGGATGCAGAGGTGCTGTTTCCAGAGAAGAGTAATAGATTGAACTGGACTAAATCATTCTCTTTAGTGAGCTATAAAGTGGTTCCTACCTACTTTCCATGGTCAACGACCCCTTTTTCCCCCTTTAGCTATAAGTCACTTAAAATTTCAAAGCTGTGAAATATTTTAGGACTGAAGTTTGAAGTTGGCTCTTAAGGTAGCAGTAGGCAAACACAGCATTTTGCTAGAAATATGTTACCAATGAGAAACACAGTTATAACAAATGCATTATAAAATAAATGAGGCTAGTATAATTTTCAGGCAGACTAAGGATGCTGCATTACCAGTAACCATACCATAAACCAAAGGAGGAAAAAAACCACCACTACACAAATGACTTTTAGCTAATTACTTCTCCAACACCTCACTATAAACTTAAAGCTAATATTCAATATGTAAATAGTCTGTTCTTAGGTCTTGAATGCTGTCAGCCCTTTGAAAAAGGTGGTGTGGGAAAGCAGAAAATTGTACCTTTGTACTAACAGGAGTTAACAGCATGAGCTCTGTAGCCTCACCAAACCTAGACTGTACTTCCCACTCTGTGACTTGCTGCTTAAGTGACCTTGAGCTAACGACTTCACTTCTTAGAACTTCAGTTTCCCCGTCTGTAAAATGAGGATAGTCCCAGCAGTCTTGAGATGATTTTTAAAGATTATCTGGCCGATCAGGGTGCTCACGCCTGTAATCTCAGTATTTTGGGAAGCCAAGGCGGGCAGATCACCCGAGATCAGGAGTTCAAGACCAGCCTGGCCAACATGGTGAAACCCCATCTCTACTAAAAAATACAAAAATTAGCCGGGCATGGTGGTGGGCACCTGTAGTCCCAGCTACTCAGGAGGCTGAGGCAGGAGAATCACTTGAACCTGAGAAGCAGGGACTGCACGGAGTCAAGATCATGCCACTGCACTCCAGCCTGAGTGACAGAGCGAGACTCCATCTCAAAAAAATAATAAAGGTTATATGAAATTATGTAAATAAAATGTTCAGCATAGACTGTTACGGTCTTTATTTGTATTCTACTGGGATGATTCTACATTAAGATGTTTCTCTGTTAGGGTCATCTGAAGGGCAGTGCTGTGTTATTCTCATAATCTCTGCATCCCCAAATGCCCAGCTTGGGAACAGAAATCAATGGAATTATGGTTACTACAGGTTCAGATTTTGACGTGAAAACCAACTGAAGAGATAAGACAAGACAAGAGGAAAGAAAATGAGAGGAGCAACAAGATGAGTAGAGGCAGCCTTTGAAAGAGCATTAGGAGAGTGGGCAGCAACCCGTCAATGGCAGATAAGAGAATCAGCAATGCAGAGGCATAAAACACAACAGATCTGAGGCTTACTTGGCAGAGGGGGAGGCCAACAGGAGCTCCAGACAAGCCTGGGCAACTTAGCGAGACCCCGTATCTACAAAATAAGTTTAAAAATAGGCAGGTGTGGTGTCACGCACCTGTAGTCCCAGCTACTCGGGAGGCTGAGGTGGGAAGATCATTTGAACCCAGGAGGTCAAGGCTTTGGGGGACTATGATCTGCGCCACTGCACTCCAGCCTGGGTGACAGAGCAAGACCTAGTCTCAAAATAAAAAAAAAAAGAGGGGGCCAAAACTGCCACCTCAGTGCACCTCAATAATTCTCACAGGCACTGGTCAGCCTTGCAGAGGATCACACTTTCAGAACACTGTAATGGTGAAACCAGTCTATGTGGGAAATTCCTGCCCATTTCTAATCTGAAAGATGCCAATCAAACATCCCTCATGCATGTATGCAGAATAAACTCTAGGGTATATTTCTGCAGAATACAGAACTGCTCAGCAGCTAAGAGGCATGGTTACTGTATACAGCCTGGCACAGCACTCAGCTAAGATGACAGTGAGAAGTCATAGGGCCCATGCAAGTGCCCGCAATCATGCGGCACAAAAAAGCCAGGTGCCGTTCACTCTGCAACAGACTCCAATCCTCCAGCAGAAGGAAGAGAACAGAAGTACAAAATTGTTTTACTACAGTTAAAAGAGAAAACAGACATCTGTGCATGCCTGTTGACAGAAGTCAGTTTGACAGAGATGAAATCAACAAAGATGACTAAAAGAGAGGGCAGTAAGAGAGACAGAAAAACCAAGGGGCTGTCGGGTTTGGAGGCCAAGGACCAGGAGGGGACCCAGCGGCAGGTGGGATGGAGGGACCTGCTGCAGGAATGCAGTGGATGGGAGGGCAAGGAGGAAGATGACCTGCAGGAATCCTTCACTGAGTCTGCACACGAAGAAGAGAAGAAACAGGCTGCTGGGTGAGAATGAGGACAGAGGGGGATATATTAAGTTTAGAAGTGTGGTGGCAAGGAGGTGCGGTAGCTCCTGTGTGACAGCCTCACTAGGCTCTATGAAGTGGAAAAGTGGAGCATCTGCAAAGAGGAAGCAGGGAAGAGAAGCAGGCACAAGTTTGAAGACAGTGGGCTAGGCGTGAAACAGTCACTATGAAACCTCAGAGTGGCAGCTAACCAGAATAACATGGTACAATTGCTGCACAGTGCCAAGGTGATTGCCTGAAATTTATGTGCACCAGTACCAATCTGCCCAAGTGTATGATTTTCTCCCACAGTGCTCGGCAGCCCAGGTGTAAGCAAAAGCATCAAATGGTCGGGAAATGGAGGGCTTTGGCTAGAGAGTGATTTACGATCTGAACCCTGGATTCTAAGTTATATATGAAGGAAAATAGGCTGGGTGCGGTGGCTCGTGCTTGTAATCCCAGCACTTTGGGAGGCTGAGGCAGGCAGATCGCTTGAGCCCAGGGGTTCAGGAGCAGCCTGGGCAACACAGCAAAACCCTGTCTCTGCAGAAAATTAAAAAAAAAAAAAAATTAGCTGGGCATGGTGGCATGCATCTGTGATCCCAGTTACCCAGGAGGCTGAGGTGGGAGGACTGCTTGAGCCTGAAAGATCAAGGCTATAGACTCCAGCCTGTGTAACAGAGTGAGATCCTGTCTCAAAAAAAAAAAAAAAAAAAAAAGGGAAATAAAGTAAGAAGAAACTGATAGATAAGGCACAAAGTAAAGAAATCAGCAGACTACAGGTCTTAATGAAGGTAGAGGTGGGGAATGATTCTGTGTGGCAAGGTGGATGGGCATGAAGAAGTGGGCAAATAGGGAATTTCTTTTATTTATTTATTTATTTTTAGAGACAGCCTCATTCTGTCATCCAGGCTGCAGTGTGGTGGCACCATCATAGCTCACTGTAGCCTCTAACTCCTGGGCTCGAGTAATTCACCTGCCTCAGCCTCTTGAGTAGTTAGAACTACAGGCATTTGCCACCAGGCCTGGCTAATTTTTTTTTTTGAGACAGAGTCTCGCTCTGTCACCCAGGCTGGAATGTAGTAGTGTGATCTTGGCTCACCGCAACCTTCGCTTCCTGGGTTCAAGTGATTCTTCCCACCTCAGCCTCCGGAGTAGCTGGGATTACAGGTGTGCGCTACCATGCCTGGCTGATTTTTTGTATTTCTAGGAGACAGGGTTTCACTATGCGGGTCAGGCTGGTCTCAAACTCCTGACCTCGTGATCTGCCCACCTCAGCCTCCCAAAGTGCTGGGATTACAGGTGTGAGCCACCACACCCAGGCGGCCTGGGTAATTTTTAAAATTTTTTTTGTAGTGGCAGAGTCTCACTATGTTGCCCAAGCTGGTCTCTAACTCCTGCCTCAGTCTCCCAAAGTGCTGGGATTACAGGTGGGAACCACTGTACCGGGCCTCAAATAGGGAATTTCTGACTTGCTGATCTGAGCTGTAAGTAGACAAGGTCTAAAGAGTAGGGGGTGTGGAAGCAGCTGAGGAGAAGGTCACTAGTGATGAGGAGCCCTGATACGGTTTGGCTCTGTCTCCACTCAAATCTCACCTCGAATTTTATTAATCCCTGCATGTCAAGGGCAGAACTAGGTGGAGGTAATACAATCATGGGGGGTGGTTCCCCCAATGCTGTTCTCATGACAGTGAGTTTTCACGAGATCTGATGGTTTTATAAGGGGCTTCCCCCTTCACTCAGCACTCATTCTCTCTCCTGCCACCCTGTGAAGAGGAGCCTTCCACCATGATTGTAAGTTTTCTGAGGCTTCCCCAGCCATGTGGAACTGTGAGTCAATTAAACCTCTTTGATTTATAAATTACCTAGCCTTGGGTATGTCTTTATTAGCAGTGGACAAATACTAGCCCCAAAACCCAAGCAGTCACAGAAACAGATGGGTTGTCTAATGAAGCTGAAGCAGGGTAGAAAGCAATGAGGCAGTCGTTAATGATGACTGGGAGCGATGGGCAAATCAGAAGGTCACAGTTACAAGGTGGGCAAAAGGACAGGTCTTACCTATGGCTGATACTCCAAAGAGGAAGGTTATCACACAAGAAGGGGAAAGTAATGGCAGCCATGCCAAGAATGGGAGCCACCAATCCACCTTCTCAACTGTTACATCTCTGTACTGTTAAAACTGGTCTACCTAATCAGATCATTCCTGCCAATTTTTAATCTGGAAGATGCATATCAGCCTTTCCCTTGCATTTATACAAAGTAAGTACTATTTCTACAGGTCTTCCAAGCAAAATCTTCAATGAGTGGAAAATCTACCTTAAAACTTTCAAAAAGGATCACACATTTACCCACATGCTTATACGGTATAAGTAAACTGCCATTTTTATGAATTTTTTAAATGCCAAGTGTTTATTGTATCTTATCTCATACCAACTGGAAACTATGGTTTGCCTCAAAATTAGAAATCTATTTCCTTGTCATTTGTACTGAAGATGCAGGGATCTGGAATGTTTTTATTATCTCCTGGTCTTCCAATACTTTGTCACTCATTCAACCTACGGTCTTATATATGATGTATCATTTTATGTTACTACAAGTATTTCATGGGGAAATTTGGCTCTTCTACTCCTGTGAATCTTCTTGTTGTCTCCTTTGGGAAAATTTCACTCATATCCACACCTCTATCTTCCATTTTCCCAACTGAATTCCCTGATTCTCCCAGGGCACTCTATGGATAGCTTTGTTATTGCACTTAATACATTCAAATGTACACCAGAGTAAGCTTTATAACCTTGGGTAAGCATGTACTCCCTCTAGGCCTTAACTTACTCGTGTATAAAATGGAGAAAATAATATTAAGACCTTCCTCAGGCTATTTATCCACTCATGAGCTAATGCCCAGAAAGCCGTCAGGACAGCATCTGCCATACAGTAAGAGGCATCTGCATGTCTCTCCTTTCAGATTTGTTTGCACCTTTAAAATGGGTACTAGGTTTAAATCTCTGTATCTGCAATGCCTGGTATAGTGAATAAATGCATGAATCAATTGAACAGTTTTTTTTGTTTTTTTCTGAGACAGGGTCTCTATCTGTCATCCAGGCTAAAGTGCAGTGGTGCCCAGTGCAGCCTCAACATCCTGGACTACATCAATCCTCCCATCTCAGCTGCCCTTGTAGCTGGGACTACAGGTGGGCACCCCTAAGCCCAGCTCATTTTTGTATTTTTTTTTGTAGGGACAAAGTTTCACCATGTTGCCCAAGCTGGTCTCGAACTCCTAGGCTCAAGCAATCTGCCTGTTTAGACCTCCCAAAGTGCTAGGATTATAGGCGTGAACCACTGTGCCCAACCCCGTTAGTTTTTATCTCACACAAAAAAGTAAAAACGTAGATATTAAAAACAATAGGCCAAAGCATCACCTTATTTATAACCCATCTTGTTTGAAAAGTCATTTAAGGAAGTTCATAAAGTACAGCCTGACATTTCAAATATGTAACTTAAATGAAACAAGTTAAAATTAAAGGTGCAGCACTTTGGGGGTTGAGGCAGGAGGACTGCTTGACCCAAAGAGTTTGAGAACAGCCAGGGCAACATAACATGGTGAGACCTCATCTCTAATAATTAAAAAATAAACAAAATTAAGGGTAGAACTGCATCATCAATACAACTAAAATGTCGGTGTCAAAATAAACTTAAGAAATTAAGTATACTTACATATATTTGGACTATAAGAATGAGAAATTTTTCCCTATTGCAATAGAAAAAGGAAAAAAAAAAAAAAAAAAAGTCCAGAGCTATGGCTCTAGACCAGAGTTTGCTATCTGGATTTCTTTCACAAATCTAGGTACCTAGGGAGGAGAAAAACTCCTTAACAACTGAGGTTCTCTACTTAATATGCTACAGTTCTGCAGTAAGGAAGTCCCAAAGTTGTTGGTGACAGAAGGGAAACAACTCGGGCATCCAAAAAAAATTAAGATGGTTGTGGCTGTGAGTCGCAAATGTTCATAAAGCTCACAGATGCTCAGCCTGGGGAGGCGGCTCCTCTCCATCTCCGGGAGAAAACAGCCATTTTCCACATCCCACCTGATGGAGGACCGTTAACACCACCTTATGTAAAACTAGCACTGCTAAGATTCTGTCATTCTGGTTCTTTTCAGATAGTAATTATTTCTAAAACTGTTGCAAGTGAGGGCTGGGCGTGGTAGCTCATGCCTGTAATCCCAGCACTTTGGGAGGCCAAGGCAGATGGATTACCTAAGGTCAGGAGTTCAAGACCAGCCTGGCCAACATGGAGAAATCCCATCTCTACTAATACAAAATTATCCAGGCATGGTGGCTTATGCCTATAATCTCAGCTACTTGGGAGGCTGAGGCAAGAGAATCGCTTGAACCTAGGAGGCAGAGGTTTTGAGGAGCCAAGATCGCACCATTGCACTCCAGCCTGGGCAACAAGAGTGATAAGGAAGGAAGGGAGGGAGGAAGGGAAGAATAGAGGGAGGGAGGGAGGGAGGGAGGGGAGAGAGAGAGAAAGAAAGAAGGAAAGTCTCACGTAACTAGTAGAACTTTCCTCTTTCACTGGCGCATTAAAAAAAAAAGCCACCTTTTTCATTAAAATGGAATTTAATGAACATCAGGTTACAGTCTGGGAGTATTAGTGTTTCACAGAGGAAGAAAAATGTTTCTCATATCCTTCAGGTCACGCAAGTAGAAACCTATATAAAAAGGGTGAGTGTGAAGAGTTAGAGGAAAACCTTTAGCAAACTGAGGTTGTTTCTACTTGCTGAAAGGGTCTCTCATTTCTATTCCTGAATGGCCCTTCTACACTTTCTCTTGAGCCACAAAAAAGAGGACATTTCAGCACAATCTAAGGTAGACGAAAACAAGTAAAGCATCTGGATAAATATAAACCCCAGCATGAACACTGAAAAAAGAAACATATGACTAATAAGCTCTCTTCTCCACATGCTGGAGACTCTACCAATGGCAACACACTCAGATACAAACACATGAACAAATAATAACCAACTTCACTGCTAAAGCAATCACTTGAAGTGATAACCTCATTTCTGCTTTCCCAAATAAGTGAACATAAAATACATACATATACATGTATGAACATTCCAAGACAGAGTGTTAAAAAGATAAAGCACCCCCCCACAGACACACATATCTTAATAACAGTACATGTCCTTTAATTAAATGTTGGGTTTTTTAGTTTACTTATTTTAAGTTCTTGTTTCTGTGATCACAATCTGACAAGGATTGCATTTGAGGATTAAAACTGCCAAGTACATACCTTTTTAGTTCCTCATCTTTTAATTACTACATAAGTGGTTGCCTAGGAAACCTCCAGACTGAATGATGAAGCTCAAATGAATTCTCATTTCTAGGCTTGCAGGTTTGACTCACTACCTTTGCTCCCCGAAAACTAAGTCCTCTGGAGTTATTAGAGCCAGATATTTTTGCAACCTGGATGACATTTAAAAAAAAAAAAAAGGTGAATCATTATTTATTTTGAATGCAGGTTTCTTAAGAGAAATAAAAGTTACAAAGGCCAAGTCCCTACTCACGGCAAATTCAGAGGAGAAATGCATGTCTTCAAATATACCCACACAATCTGTTACCAGGTAATTGTAGAGTGTTATTTTTATGGCAGCATGTTAATATGGTAGTGATTAAACATTATAATGAAAAATAGAGAACCTGGGAAAGCAGATCATGGCGACACCAAAGCAAAATAATGTCAGAGAGTGTGCAACCCCCCGACCACTGCAGAAACCACCCCTAGCTCCGCCACCAGCTGATTCCCTGCCCTTTCTTACAACCTAGCTCCACCTCTGCCCAGAATGACATGACATCATCATTGAACAGTGACAAGAAAACACAGATCTATTTTGCTGTATGCCAAGTAAACAGGGCTGATCACCATATACAAATATGTATGCAAGTTAGCATAAATGCATCTCACAAGGTTTTGTTTTAACCACAGCAGATGCACTGAAGTAAGCTCATCTGGCAGCCCTTGGAGGAAGGATGGAGTGTTGCATAATTCCAGCAGATTAGAGCAGAAATACTGAGAACAGCCAGAACGCCCAGGCGAGGCGTGGTTCTGAAGTGGTGCCCGAGGCTAGAGACGTGAGCAGGCCTGGGGAAGGGAGAGGTGGGAGAGGTGGGGCAGGTGGGCCCGGTGGCTGGAAGCAGAGTACACTCAGCAGAAGGCCTTTGATTACTTTCTCTTAGCCCTGATCTCAAAGTCTGGCTGCTTCCTCTAACATCCTTGTGTCATGATCTTAACAATCATCATTAACTTTAGATTTAAAAATTTCAAACCAACTCCTCTGGAGGAAAAGCAACAATGAATTTCCACCTCCATCCCCCCAACTATGCTTCTGCCTCAGGGTAGAGGAGTTTGGATAGCACAGCAGCAAAGGAAAAGACAGGTTGGAACTCAAGGCTCTCAGGCTGGGCAGGGGTGGCTCTCGCCTGGAATCCCAACACTTTGGGAGGCCAAGGTGGGTGGATCGCTTGAGGTCAGGACTTTGAGACCAGCCTGGCCAATATGGTGAAATATCATCTCTACTAAAAATACAAAAGTTCGCCGCGGATGGTGGCAGGTGCCTGCAACCCCAGCTACTTGGGAGGCTGAGGCAGGAGAATCGCTTAAACCCGGGAGGCAGAGGTTGCAGTGAGCCAAGATTGTGCTGCTGCACTCCAGCCTAGGCGACAGAGCAAGACCCCACCTCAAAAAAACAACAACAACAAAAAAAAAAAAACGCAAGGCTCTCATCATTTCTTCCCAGGATAACTAAAATTTTCTGCTAACTACTATCCCAGCTGCTCCAACCTCACACTGCAGCTAATCTACCCCCACGAGGATGGTTGAGATTTTTCTCCACTTAAATTCCTTCCCTGGCTTCCGTACCGCCCTCTGGATGAACACCTAAGTTCTTCTCAGCTCAGTTTAGAAAGCTCTTCACCAGGCAGACCCTTGAAACCTTGCTTGTGTTTCACTGTGATCTCAAAAGTGTCAAAGAAAACCAGTTCCATACCGGCCTGTAACAGAACCAAGTGGTCTGCTATGAAATTCACAACATCCTACTATGAAGAAATGAATAGCATTCCAGAGGGGGAAAAAAAAATGCTTGCTTTTTTCCCCAGTGCAATTTCCTAAATGAACTTTAAGGAAATTAAGACTTGCTCTGGGCAACTCATTACCATCTACCCGGCTGTCTGTCAACTATCAGAGCGTAGAGGTTTTTAACCAGATATTTCATTTCAATGATGATTTAATCACTTTCTTCCCTTAACGTCCCTACCAAGAGTGAATCGCTGAATATGCCTACTACAGGACTTTCTCCTTGCATTGCAAAGCTAAAACAAAAGTTTGGCATGTGCTCAAAGTTAAACTGAAGAGTTTTCTTTAATAAATGCTACCTAATCTAAAGCAGGTCCTTTTGCCCTGCGGTCCCCAGGACACTTTTTGGTCCCTGGCCTCCTTGGGCCTTTGAATACTCAGCAACCTCTTCCAGGGAACACCCAGCAGGACTGACACTTCCCCTCACTCTCTGCCCCAACCCCTCAATGGCGACCCCCATCTTCTCGAGATGTTTAACTTCTACCCATCTCCAAAGTCCATGTCAATCATAGGTCATAGGTTAGTTCCTCAAGAGAACTTGCCTTAAGAGGCTGGACCCAATCCTTCCAGGTGCTTCAGTATCAGAGCTGTTACTGTACTCCACTGCATTTATCTCACCAGAGTGGGACTCACTGAGGGCAGCATGGGACTTCTTATTTCTGTAATCCCCACCCTATCACAGAGCCTGGCTCAAAATGAGCACATCCTGAATGTCTGTTGAATGAATGAATGCCAACAGCCAAGTGCCGGAGTCAACCTTCCAGGCAAAGTGTTATGTTTCCTTGTGAAATTCACTTTTAGGTGCTCTGTGTCTGCAACAAGCCAAAATCAGATGGGATAACCTGTTGTGTCTATATCTTAGTGTTAAGGAGGGAGACAAAACTGGGAAAAATGTTCTGGAAGAGGCCATCGCTGTGCAGCCTAGTAACCAACCCTGAAATGCAGTGTGGGTCTGCAGCCTCCCTCTGGACCAAGGTGGAGCTGGAATCTGCCAGGTGGCCCCAGCAGCGCTCTCCTGAGGACCTGGCACAGAGCGGGTAGTCCTGGAGTGACTCAACCCGCTGAAAAGCATGGACAAGCCTGCTTGTCTAAAAGAAGAAGCAATGTTTAAATATAAAATTTCCTAAAATGTTTAAACCAGAGGAAAAAGACAGAATCTGTTAGAGGAAAAGTAAAATGAAAAGACAGGTAACACCTTTAAAGCATCCTTACAGATCTGAACCTTCTTGGCACAAGAACATAAAAATTTTGTTGTTTTATGAAAATATCATGTTAGGTAAGTTCCAGGGATGTTAAGGTCTGAGGGTGAACCAGGAATATTCAGGAAAAAATATTTTTTATTATTGTTGTTTGTTGGCTTTTGGATGAGAGTGGGAGAACTTTTATTTTTTATTTTTTGAGACAAGAGTCTCGCTCTGTTGACCTCTGAGGCTCAAGCAATTCTCCTGCCTTGGCCTCCTGAGTAGCTGGGACTACAGGTGTGCACCACCACACACAGCCAATTCTTTTATTTGTTATAGAGACGGTGTCTTACTTTGTTGCCTAGGCTGGTCTCAAACTCCTGGGCTCAAGCATTCCTCCTGCCTCAGCCTCCCAAAGGGCTGAGATTACAGATGGGAGCCACCTCAAGCAGCCCTGGATGACTTTTAAATGTCTTAAGAGAAAGACAGTCTCTGTTCCCCTCCAATTTCCCCCCGGCCTTTCAGATCTCTGGGAATACTCTCAGTAACAACAAACCTCCCCCTGAGGACTGGACCTGGTACTGGAGGACAAAGGGAATGCCCAGGGACTTTGCTGTCTGTAGAGGTCACTAGTTTTCTTCTCATTTAAGACAACTTCCATCTGGTACATTCTGCAAGGGTGCTTCAGAGTGGAAGGATGGCTCCTGTTTACCACTGAGCCTTTTCTCATATTCTTAGAGGGACAGAGGAGGACATGTGAACCCCCTTGTCCCCACAGAAACCATGGTATTCTCCTACACAAACACTAGAAAGTCCCAGAACTACATAGGTGGTCCTCAGATGTTCTTTAACTAACTCTCTTACAGTGTATTAATTACAAGATGATCTACCTTATAATGTGATTTATCATAGGTCTTTATCACACTGTATTTTTCTAAGAGGGGTTCAACATGTATCATTTTTTTTTTTTGAAGGTCATTTCAAAGCCTTAGAAACTGGCCTCCACAGTAACTGCAGGAAGCACACTTGTCAGATCTGAGCAGTAAAACTATGACTGCTGAGCCTGGGGCATGGGTGAGCCTGCAGCTAACCAGGGGGACCACGGTGAGTTCAGTAAAAGGCAGGTGAGGAGGAGCCTTGTATCCAAAGCTCTGTAAAATATTATTTACTTGCTGCAGAAAAAAAGACCCAGAATATATCCAAAGATTTTATATTTAATAGGCTTTTAACCTGAGAACAAATCAATTAATTTTTACATTTCATTTTATCATGCTCATTCTTACACATCCCTACTTAGAAACAAAAAATGAGTAATATTAAAACAAACTAGCGGCACACCGAACAGACCTCACACCGCTGAGGAAGAAGACGAATGCAATAATATCCTACATTCTACACATAACTGAAAACTTTAAAAGAAACTTACAGAACGTGTGGGAATCCCCTGCATGAAATTAAGAATTGTTTGACTGACTAAAAGTAGAATTGAAGGGCTGAAGAAAGGATTTCCCCTGTGGTTGATTAAGAACGTTATTCTTGTTTTGAGTAGTGATAGCGAATGACCATAAAGTGAGAAGACTTGTTAAAATGCACTTTTTGAACTTTTTCCCTTGCTGCCAGATCCGAAGATTGCCTTAAAGACAAAATACTGTAACATACTCAAACTTTCTTAAATAAGTTCACAGTAACACCAAGAAGAGGGAACATGAAGATCTAATGCTTTTTTTTTTTTTTTTTGAGACAGAGTCTCACTCTGTTACCCAGGCTGGAGCACAGTGGTGCAATCTCAGCTCACTGCAACCTCTGCCTCCCGGGTTCAAATGATTCTCCTGCTTCAGCCTGCTGAGTAGCTGGGACTACAGGCATGTGCCACCACACTGGCTAAATTTTTTTGTATTTTTAGTAGAGACGGGGTTTCACTGTGTTGGTCAGGATGGTCTTGATCTCCTGACCTCGTGATCTGCCCACCTCGGCCGCCCAAAGTGCTGGAATTACAAGCATAAGCCACTGCACCTGGCCCCAGTCTTCTTCTTAAATAAGTTCACAGCAACACCAAGAAGAGGAAACACAAAGGTCTAATATTCTGAAAAGACACGTTTGCCAGTCCATCTTAATGGAATGCTTACAACTGAGGGTAAAATAAAATGTCTGCAAATGTGGATCTGGTCATATTTGGCATCACAAAGTTTTTTGAAACAGTAAGTTTCCTAAAATATATGATAATTCAATGAACAAATATAACATTTACATACATTCGCTTTAGGAACATTCCTATTATATGCTAAAACAAACACATATTCTTCTTTCATCCTTATTTAGAATGGGTTTGAAGTGAAACGTAAAGAAATTTTTCTGAGTGGAAAAGAAAATCAGACAAAAATTATGAAATTCATTAAGAATTTCACCCCACAAACATGAAAACAACAAGCTTTCTGAAATCCAAACTCCTGAGGTTCAACTACTCTACAAGCAGAAGTGTGTGGAAGGTCGAATTACTCAGGATGATGTCAGAGAGCATTCAAACTCATAAATCTTTAATTTATACATAAATTGGCTTTTGGATGAGAGTACCATCAGATTAATCAGAATAAACATATTTTGGTATTTATTAGGTAAACTTCATTGTGGACAAAATACTCGTATACTGAACTTTATTCCCCGACAGTAGGAAAAAAAAGAAGGCATTCTTATGCCAGAAGGAAGTACAATCTGTGTAGCCGTATGACCAGAATGGAGTAGTTGGAGCAGTAGAAGGATGATGTATTTTACAGAGTGTGAAGATTTTAAAGTAAAACCAGGTGGGCACAGTGGCCAAGTGCTTCCAAGCACTTTGGGAAGCTGGGGCGGGTGGATCACCTGCAGTTAGGAGTTCAAGATCAGCCTGGCCAACATGGGGAAACCCCACCTCTACTAAAAATATAAAAATTACCCAAGCGTGGTGGTGCACGCTTGTAATCCCAGCTACTCGGGAGGCTGAGACAGGAAAATTGCTTGAACCCGGAAGGTGGAGGTTGCAGTGAGCCAAGATCATGCCACTGCACTACAGCCTGGGTGACAGAAAGAGACTCCATCTCAGCAAGGAAAAAAAAAAAAAAAAAAAAAAGCAAAACCAATAAACTAAATGTACATGGGGTGGAAGAAAGATGCAACAAAGCTACTAACTACTTCCAACACTTCTTAGGTTCAGAATAAATTTTTATTCATTCTTAAAGCTCTAAACACAAACTATCTATATTCAGAGTCAAAAAATATTAGGCATGGCTTCAAAAGTAACTGGGGACCAACAGGTAAGACAACTAACACAACTTTTAACTTGAGACTATGCAGTGCTTAGGACTTGCTTCCACAGAGCAGAGTACTGGAAAGAAGGGGAAACACATTGACATGGTCAAGGTGAACATCAGCAGTGGTTAGTCATGCAGATGACATCCTCTTTTCACATGGGTGTGATAAGGATATCCCTTCACCCCTGTGGCTGTCCTCCCAAAAACCCAAATCCCCATCTAATAATGAGAAAAAGGCACATTCTGCGAAATACCTGCCCAGTATTCCTCAAAACTGACAAGGCCATCAAAAGCAAGCATCTCAGAAGCGATCACAGACTGGAGGACATTAAGGAGACACAGTGACTAAATGTGCTGTGACATCCTGAATGCAGAACAGAAAAAAAGACATTAGGAAAAACGAGGGGGCTCTGACCGAAATGTGGATTTTACTTAACAGTAAAGTACCCATGCCTGTTCCTTAATTGTGACAAATGTAACATAATAATGTAAGCGTCAACAACAGGAGTCACTGACTGAGGGGCATATGGAAACTCCGTACTCTCTTTGAACTTGTCTTCAGATGTATGACTATTTCAATATGAAGAGTTTGTTTAAATTTTTAGAAACTAGGCCAACAACACTGAGATATGGGCCTTCAGGTGTGTACCGCCGCCTTGACTGCAGTGACAGGGACAAGCACAGGCTTGGGTCCTGGTCACCCCGCCTGATGACCAAGAGACATATTGGCCAATTTGGGAACCTGTCTCAGATGCCAGTAGACCACAGATGGCGTGCGTGCGACAAGAACAAACATCTCTGAAGTGCCTAACACCCCCAGCTGAAGTGAAAAATAGGCAATCTTATGCAAGAAAAAAAGACAAGGCCGAAACAGGTTGGCTGGGAGCCATCGGTGCTCTGTGAAAACACATGACAAACCAGCCTTCAGACTTCACTTGGCAAATACCACTGCCAGAATCCAGGCAGGTGTGAAGCAGTCATCCAGACTTCCCTTGCATACCCAACAGGCTCTGTGTCCTGTTTCCTCGCCACAAAAAAGGGGGGAAATCAGAGAAGTGGGGATATAGAATTCCCTTAAATATCTGCGGGAGAAAGTAGCTCACACACAAAAAAGACTTCTTCAACCAAGCAGCAGTTAGTATCTATTTTCAGGAATCTGTCCAGCCAGGGAACACGTGGCACCATGAGAGTCCTGTTTTGTAAGGGGGAGGCAGCAAAGCCTGTGCAGTGCTGTTCAATATAGAAAAACATTGTGTCCTTACAGAATAAACACGTGGCAGGACTGTGTTTGCTGCAATGAATTTCTTTAATTGCACTGAATTTTAATCCAAAAAGAAACCTGGGGGTTTATCTGCTCTAACCAAAAAGTTACAGAATTTATGAACTAGATGAATACGTAGCACTCATTAGGCCAGAAAATTAAAATATAAAGGCCTTTAAGTTTTTTTTGTTTTTAAGAAAATTAACGCACTGTAGGCTGGACACAGTGGCTCACACCTGTAATCCCAAACACTTTCGGAGGCTGAGGCAGGTGGATCACTTGAGGTCAGGAGTTTAAGAGCAGCCTGGACAACATGGTGAAACCTGTCTCTATCAAAAGTTAGCTGGGCGTGATGGTGCTCGCCTGTAATCCCAGCTACTTGGGAGGCAGAATAATCCCTTGGACCTAGGAGGCGGAGGTTGATGTGAGCCAAGATCGCGCCACTGCACTCCAGCCTAGGTGACAAAGTGAGACTCTGTCTCAAAAAACAAAAAA
Organism: Cacajao melanocephalus; assembly: GCA_963573385.1. Classification (NCBI taxonomy): domain Eukaryota; kingdom Metazoa; phylum Chordata; class Mammalia; order Primates; family Pitheciidae; genus Cacajao; species Cacajao melanocephalus. The sequence goes on along the minus strand of CAUYLG010011676.1, from coordinate 18,835 downwards.
GAAACACAGTGTCAACCAAAATTATAACAGTTTTATAGGAAAGTTGACCAAATTATTTTAGTTTATCCAAGAGAAAAATGATGCAGCAATAGCCCAGAAAAATTCTGAAAAAATAATACAACTCTGATAATTAAAACAGCAGGGCAGTAGAACTAGAATAGACAGACATATCCATGGAAAATAATAAAACATATGAAAACAAAAACCACAAATATTAAAAACGAATTCATTTATTCAAACATTTATTGAGTGCCTGCTGTGTATGGGTACTGCTGATGGTTACTTGGTGGTGAAACAAAAAAGTCAAGGTCAGATCAAAGGAAAAAGTATTCAATAACTGGGTATCTGTGTGGGGAAAAAATAAGTTCGATATTTTTTCCTCACATTTTACACTCAAATACATCTCAAATACTTAATTATACAAAACTCCTAGCACTAATAGAATAAAACAGGTGAATATTTACATATAATTTCATGATAGGAAATATGCAAGTTCAAAACAATCACTGTGAAATATGTTAATTTAAATGTTAACAAGCACGGTTAAACTACTATCGAGCTAAGTAATGGATGGTCTTGCAGTCACTGAATTGCTGAAGAAATACCTTTATTCACATTTAAAGAGTTATAAAAATGATGTGTACAGTAAAAAGACCTAAATATAGATACTAAAGAAGACACAAACAGGAAACATCTATCCCATAAGAATCTTATTACTCTTCAAACTAATCTATATAGTTAATGCATGACTTCAATCAAAGGACGGTTTTTCATGGAGTAGAATTCTAAAATACATATGGAAAAGCAAAAGACAAAGAGTAGGGATGATTTTAAAGAACAACAAGAGGAGGAGACTTAAACCACCAGACACTAAGACACAGTAAAGAAATAAAGACATATTTTAAAAGCATGATGGTGGCTCACGCCTTTAATCCTAGCATTCTGGGAGGCCAAGGTGGGCAGATCACTTGAGGTCAGGAGTTCGAGATCAGCCTGGTCAACATGGTGAAACCCCCTGTCTCTACTAAAAATACAAAAAATCAGCCAGACATGGTATGCACTCCCGTAATCCCAACTACTCAGGAGGCTGAGGCATGAGAATCACTTGAACCTGGGAGGCAGAGGTTGCAGTGAGCTGAGATCATGCCACTGCACTCAATTCTGGGCAACAGAGCAAGAATCCGTCTCAAAAAAAAAAAAAAAAAAAGGCATGAAAGTGGGGCAAGAAAAAAGAAATATACCAGTGGAACAAAATAACCGCCCCCAAATACATAGTTCTACACAGATGGAAAGCTGGTAGGACAGAATGGCAATGTGCGTTGGTGGAGAAGGGACGCACACACAACTAAATGGTGCTAAGGCAACAGGCCATCCATCCATGAGAAAAACAAAATTAGGCAACTATACCTCATGCTCTACACAAAACTCTATTTTAGATGATCAGCAGGTGAAATTGTGAAAAGAAAAACCTTAAAACTTTTAATAATAAACAGAGAATATTTTCTAGATATTGTAGACCTCAGCCTAAGGGAAAATTTCTAAAATAATACACACAGAAACAATGCCCCAAGAAAGGATTATATTAAAAGGAAACTCCCATTCAACAAATAGCCATTATTCAAAAAGTGAACAATTACCCCCAAACCAGGAGAAGATATTTTTACTCATGTAGACCACAAAGAATTGATATGCAGAATATATAAAGATTGCCTACAAATCAAGAAGAAAAAGAAATCAACAGAAAAATCACATGATTAGAAAATGTACTTCACAGAAGAAACCCATATACCTAAAGAGACACATAAATTCTCAATCTCCCTACTTATCAACCAAATTCTAATAAAACTACAATGAGATACTATTTCACACCCATCAAATTGGTAGAATTAGGATCTGGCGATGACAAGTGTTTATGACGATATGGGGTGAGATACGACCACTCCAGAGAGCAATTTCATTATAGTTATTAAATTTAAAATTGTGCATATCCTAAGACCCAGTAATTTTCTGGTTATATATTCCAGATGAACTCTGGTACACGCACTAAGGAGAAATATAAATGAATTCATATAGCCACATCTTTTTTCAATAATAAAAATATGCAAAAACTTAAAAGTCTCTCAATAGGAAAATATATTTTAAAATTGTGACATACTTTTAAAAACTGAATACTGTAAAACAATTAAAATAAATGAACTAGAGTTACAGATATTAATATAAGCAAATTCCAAAAACATAATATACAGCAAAAAAGGCAGGCTCAGACAATATATACAGTATCGACTCAGGCTCAGACAATGTATACAATATTGACTCAGGCTCAGACAATGTATACAATATCGACTGTAGTGAATACAGAGATGGCTGCTTAGGTCTCTCTTTAGGACTGAAGGGCTTATCACCCCATTTCTAGGAGTATTGCAAGTTAACACCCCTCAGATGAAAGAGTCACCTCACCCAGGGCTCATCCCCTCCTCAGGGCGAGCCTCCTTCCTATAACTGGTGAATGTGAAGCTACCAAGGCCTGGCCCCTCATTCCAACTTGGTACCATCCTCAAGGGCTACCCTACCTTCAACATTTCCTTTGGGATAAGCTGAGGCCCATCTTGTGATCGCACCGCAGCCCAATTTCTCCCTCTGCCCAATTGTGCTTCCTCCTATTCCACAAGTGTTAATCCTAAAATCTCCTTAACAAACTTCCTACATATTAATCCTTTTTTTTTTTTTTTTGAGAGACTGAGTCTTGCTTTGTCACCCAGGCTGGACTGTGCAATGGCTCGATCTCGGCTCACTGCATCCTCCACCTCCCAGGTTCAAGCAATTCTCCTGCCTCAGCCTCCTGAGTAGCTGGGATTACTGGCGCGCACTACCACACCTGGCTAGTTTTTTGTATTTTAGTAGACATGGCCAGGCTGGACTCCTGACCTCAAGTGATACACCCGCCTCAGCCTCCCAAAGTGCTGGGGTTGCACGCGGTCTTCATCTTCTCAGAGTGTGCTTCCCTTGGAACCTGACTTGCAACAGATACAATATATATCCTGTTTCAAAACATGTACCACAACACAATTTATGTTATGAAACAATATTATTTATGTTTGGGGATTCATGTGTATTTAGTAAAATTGCAAAAGCATGCACCAGAATGATGAACACCAAATTCAACAGAGAAGTTACCTCTGGAAAGTAAAAAGGAGGACAGGAGTGTGGAAGCACACACATAATTTTTTAATAACTACGTAACATTCCCATTCTTATGCTGGATGCTGTATACATATATACTGGTTAGAGTATTCCTTATGCTTTCTTTGTATATCTGAAATAATTGTATGACTTTTTAAAGTAACCTAAAAGGAACGGCTTGCCCCTGTATCAACCATTCTTTGCTTTTTTCCTGCTGCAATAAACAAACGGATGACATTCATGTGGCCAACAGAGAATGGGTGTTCCCACATTTTGAAACAAGAACAAATTTCCTGTTGGAAACAAAAAAATATATATAGGGCTACAGAGATCTTTTTGCTTGCTTTCTTTTTTTAATGTGGCAATCTTCAAAAGTATTTACAAGTTTGTAATTCTATACTGTGTGCTAGCAATGATCACTTTAAACAGGCTGCTACAAAGATAAAATTATGCATAATTTCTATAGTAATTCCACTTCCCTTTCTTCTGCTCAAGAAATTATCAAATTTCAAGTGACTGAGAGTGAAATTACAGCGATAACTCTGACATTGTCAAGTTTCACACATCATGGTGCCGTGATCTGAGCCAGGGCAATCTGACTCTGAATTTAATTTCCAGGAACAAACCACAGGGAAAACTTCTGAACAGTAGGATAGAGAGTAAAAGGAAATGCCTAGGATTGCTCTTTCTAAATCCACAACATTTCCCAGTAGAAAAAGTATTCTGGTATAATTACAGTTCCATAAAACAATGTGCTCTATGTATAATACAAATACCAGCAAAATAAAGAGACTACCTGAAAATTGTAAATCAAAGGACATAGTCGCATCACTGAGATACAACTGGATTTTTCCTGAAATGTGTTAGATAATTCCACAATTGCCAATTTCGCTGTCTGTCAAGCCCTGGTCTTGGTTTCAAATTTTAAAATTTCACTGTCTAACAAAATGAGTTCCATGTCCCTAGGGTTGGGCCACGGAAACAATGTTTTTCTCTGTTCCCACCCCATGTGAGCTATGTATGACAGTAACACATTGCATGAAAGGATCCGGAAGCTCAAAGTAAGAGGGAAAAAAAATATGTGGGAGGGGAGCAGGATGAAAAGATTAAAATGTTTTCTAACTCACTCATTTGAGGCAAACAGGTTTTGTACATATCCAAGGCACTGAGCACAATCTAATTTCAATTGATATTAATTCAGGACTACTACTACTAAGAAACTAAATTTTAAGTTCTATATTTGTTGGATATAAAATATTTATAATACAGTTACAAAGGAGGAGGAAAATAAAACAAATAAATCAACACGGTCAGACATTGACAATAAAAGGATTGTTGACTGGAAATGAAATACATAACACTCTGTCAACAAGGCTTTTCATACCTTAAAGGAATTTTATACATATTCCCTTCCTGTTAACCATTATATGTTTCAAATTCCTCTTTCTCCTGACACTGTCAAAAAATCTTTTTCCTTAACATTTTCCCAGTAATCCATTTATTCCTAAATTTTCAGTGACATTTTAAAGAAATCCAAACCGCAGTTCAGGCTAACATAGATACAGGCACTCCCTCTTGTGGTGCAAAAGGAAACTGCCTGTTTACTCCAGCACTCAAGCCCAGGAAGTCCTTTGAGTTTGAGAGACTGGAGCAGGTTCTTTATTGTCTTCATTTTATAGACCAGGAAACACCACAACTGAGGTCAAGCAACTTACTTCCTCAAGGCATCACAACCAGAGAACTGCGATTCGGCTCAGATGTCTGATATTCCAAGGCCATGTGCTTTGCAAGAAGAACTTCACCAAGTTCTTTTCATTACCAAATTTCCAAGAATACATGGAACGCAGGTAGCGACCACCACATATTACCAAAAGATGCACTGAATGCAATAAGAAGAATTTAATTTTAAACTTCTACTGTTTTGATGTCATTTCAAAGCAGCTGCTTAGGTAGTATTTTCAGTTTAATATATTCATGACCATTAACAAAATGGCAAAGTGAATAATGGGCATACATTTTCCTAAGGAGAATCATTTTCCATATTTATTTTTCAATATTATCAAAAAGTACGTAAATACAATTTTTTTTTTTGAGACAGTCTTGCTCTGTTGCCCAGGCTGAAGTGCAATGGCGCAATCTCGGCTCATTACAACCTCCGCCTCCCGGGTTCAGGAGGTTCTCCTGCCTCAGAGCCCCTCAAGTAGCTGGGATTACAGGTGTGCACCACCATGCCCAGCTTATTTTTGTATTTTCAATAGAGACAGGGTTTCACCACATTGGCCAGGCTGGTCTGGAACTCCTGACCTCAGGTGATCCGCCCACCTTGGCCTCTCAAAGTGCTAGGATTACAAGCATGAGCCACTGCACCCAGCCATAAATACAATTTTATTTCATGTGTTATGGACCTACTTTTAACCAAAGCACTTATTTGAAGGACAAGACAAAGAATTAGAATTTCCAAAATAACAAATTGTCACCCTTATTTATATGTTAATGTCAATGGATCTGAATAAAAGAATTTATGCTTTGTGTTAATGGCATGTCATAAAATTGCAAAATCTGCTGATTCCCAAACACCTGTTTTATTTATCTTCATCATGAATTTATATGATTAAAAGTACCTCCTCTACAGGGTGGTTTTAAAAGTTAAATGAGCTAATATAAGTCAAGGACTGGTTAGTCGTTCATAAAATTCACCTTTTATCTTCCTTGTACCAGAGAAATATAAAGATGTACTCCCATAAGGGGTTAAAAAATACGGAGGAAAGAGAGCAAGTAGAAAAAATAATTATCAAAAGGAACTACTAAATTCTTCAACATGACAGGATTTCACATCCAAGAATTTTTCCACTCTGTAAATGCCCCAAAGTGTCCCATGGGGATTCCACCTGTAAAAGTGAGACAGATGGCCAAGGCACAGTGGCTCACCCCTGTAATCCCAGCACTTTGGTAGCCCGAGGTGGGTGGATCACAAAGTCAAGAGATTGAGACCATCCTGGCCAACATGGCAAAACCCCATCTCTACTAAAAATACAAAAATTAGCTGGGCGTGGTGGCATGCAACTATAGTCCTAGCTACTTGGGTGGCTGAGGCAGGACAATCGCTTGAACCTGGAAGGTGGTGGTTGCAGTGAGCCGAGATGGCACCACTGCACTCCAGCCTGATAAAAGAACGAGACTCTGTCTCAAAAAAAAAAAAAAAAAAGTGAGAGACTACAGCCCACGGTGGTGCCCAACCACAGTTGGCCAAGACCTCGCTAGCTGCCCCTTTCTGCCTGACACGCCACGTGTGTCCCCCCCCACAGAGCTGCACCATGGGACAAAGAGGATCAGCTTTAAAGTTCAATCAAATGCAGGCTGCATTCCCCTGATCAGACCTCCAAAGTGAATTCTTGATTTCCCAAATCAATAAGCAAAAAACAACCAGATATGTCCTCGGAATATTTTGTATTCCCCACCTCAGCAAATTCCCCACCACTTGCTGAGAAGGCTGAGGCAGAAGCTGAACTAATCCTTGACTCCTTTTTCTCCTGTATTCTCCCTATCCTGCCAGTCAAAAGGGAGTTTCACTCCCAGCCACTGAATCTCTTGCCTCTATCCTCTCTTCTTAACCCCAATGCTACAGCTTTAGATAAAGTCCTTACCAACATCTTGCAACCTCGTTAAGAGCCAAGTCCTATTCATCCCTCTGAACCCGGCTCTTCCATGCCCTCCCGCAAGGCCTTCCACAGCCCCTCTCTGTGGATACCCCTCCTCCCTTTTGAAGCAGGCTGGATACCAGCCCTGCCCCGCCACCATGCTTCTTTTATCCTTGTGAGTGGGTATGTCTTTATCTTCTGGGTGCCTGGCACATACGAGTGTTCCACAAATCTTTGTGGAATAAGGGATTTGCTTTTGAGGGAAGGAAAAGAAGAAAAAGTACAATTTGGTTAACTAGCTGGTACTTTATTTGGAAAAATGGCTTCATGAATTTCAGTTTAAGAATGGGTTGTTTCCAAAATACATTTTTTTTTTCCATTTGTATAAACTTGGGCAGGATCATGGGTAGGATAGGATGTTCCAGGGTCATTGCATTTCCATTAAAATTAGGTAAATGTCTAACTGAAAAATGCCCACTTTTACCTAAGTAAGTAAAATTCAATCTCCTATTTTATATAGGGGGGCATTCAGGGGCAAAGGTGTGAGGTCACTAACCCCAGGGATAACTGATTCCTTGTCTGGTGCAGAAAATGGCTAGACCCAGCTGCAAAGTACTCCAGGAGGAGAGGTCTCTCTGCTTCACTTCCCCAACCTGCAAGGATCTTATGCTCAGATTACCTGATGTCTCTACATAATATGGGACTTGGGGTCAGGCAGGTGGACACCCAGGCCTGGAAGCAAAGGTGTTAAGCCACCATCCGTTTCCTTCCTGAAGAACTAAAACGTGAAGGATAGGGCCAGGCACGATGGCTCACGCCTGTAATCCTAGCATTTTGAAAGGCTGAAGAGGGCAGCTCATTTGAGGGCCGGAGTTCAAGACAAGCTTGGCTGGCATAATGAAATCCCATCTCTAAAATAAAAAAATAAAATAAAATAAAAAGGCCGGGCATGGTGGGGTGTGCCTGTAGTCCCAGCTACTTGGGAGGCTGAAGCAGGAGAATCACTTGAACCTTGGAGGCAGAGGTTGCATGATCTTAGGATCATGCCATTGCACTCCATCCAGCCTGGGCGACAGAGTGAGACTCTGTCTCAAAAAAATAAAATAAAATAAAAAAGTGAAGGATAACCCACCACCATAAATTTGAACTACTTTACACAAAGAGAATATTCATCCAAGAAACTAACATGTTTTCCAGTGAGGAGGGGTGTGTTAATAGCTATTTAACATAAAACCAATCATTTGACAAATCAAACGCAAGGGAAATAGAGCTATTCCTGGTCCCCAAATTCTGGGAAAAACAAATAACTCTGTTTTACAATTAGAATTCAAAAAGCATTTGGCATAGAACATGAATTCAGTGAACCTCACCAGAGCATTCCAAAGCAGTATGTTACAATGAAATCAGTACTACAGTTCAATTCCTTGAACAGTCATCTTAAAGAGAATTTGAAATTTTGAGTGGCCACCCACAGTTAGTGGCTTTCTTGAGGTATAATTTGTATGTCATGAAAATTATCCATTTTAAGTATACAATTCCACGTTTTCATAAGATTTATATACAACTATTACCAGGAACATTTCCATCACCCAAACTGTTCTACTGTGCCTGTTTAAAACCAATCCCCCATGCTCCTACCCCACACCCAGGCAAGCACTGATTTGATCTGAGGTTTTGCCTGTTCTAAACGTTTCATATCATGATATCCTACAATATATAGCCCTTTCACTTGGCAAAATGTTTTGGAGGCTCAACCATATTGCAGTATGTACCCGTGGCATGAATGAGAACTTTATTCCTTTTCATGGCTGATATGGACATACCAAGTTTGTTTATCTATTCACTGGTTGACGGATTTGGATTGTTTTCCAGTTTTTGTCTACTGTGAATAATGCTACTATGAGCATCTGTTTGGCTTCTGAATGGACAGTTTTTATAACTTTACCGAGTTACCATTGCTATACAGCAAACTGCACATATTTAAATATACAATTTGATGAGTTTTGACATATGTATACAACCATGAAATCATCATGCATAATCAAGATAATGAATATATACATCACCCCCAAATGTTTCATTGTGCTCTTTCCTTTGGAATTCCTTTCTGCCACCTGTCCCAAGCCATCCTCTAATCTGCAGGCACTGATCTACTGTTACTACAGATTAGCTTGCATTTTCTAGAATTTCACCTAGATGGAATCAGTATATTTTGTAGGAAAAGGTATCTGGCTTCTCTCACACAGCATATTATTATTTTGTGATGCATACATGTTGTTGGATGTATCAACAGTCCATTCCTTTTCATTATTGACGGCTATACCACAATTTGCTTATCCATTTATCTGCTGACAGACACATAAATTAGTTCCAGTTTTCATCAATCACAGCTAAAGCTGATATTTTAACTACATCAGACCAATTTCGTTCATCTCTTCTGTAACAAAGTTGTGAGTTTTCAGTTGCCATGGGCCCCCAGGTTGAACGTCACGTAACCTGAGCATGTCCAAATGAACCAAGCATGCAACTACTGGGGCAACCTAAATGTTCAACCAAGGAGAGAAGACTGAATTAAGAAGTGGAAGCTAGGCGCGGTAGTTCATTAATCCAAGAACTTTGGGAGGCCAAGGTGGGCAGATCACCTGAGGAGTTCGAGACCAGCCTGGGCAAGATGGCAACACCCAGTCTCTACTAAAATTACAAACATTAGCTGGGCATGGTGGCAGATGCCTGTAATCCCAGCTACTTGGGAGGCTGAGGCAGGGGAATCTCTTGAACCCAGGAGGTGGAGGTTGCAGTGAGCTGAGATCGTGCCACTGCACTCCAGCCTGGGTGGCAAGAATGAGACTCTCTCTCTCAAAAAAGGAAAAAAAAACAAAAGTAGATCCAGAATCCAATTAGATCGAGCTCTGGCACAACCCCATGGCAGGAGCTGGTCAGAAAACACCTCCCAGCATCGCTTCATCGCAAGATCCAATAGGATCACATCTTATTACCCTATGCTTCTAAAACTCGACTGAACTACCAGCTCCAGGAGGCAGATTTGAGTGCTTCCTCCTGGCTCCTTGCTAGCCAGCCCAGTCATGATAAAGCTTCTTTTTCATCAAAAGCCAGCTCCATGGTATTGGCCTCTATGTACCTTGGGCAGCAAGCCAACTGATTGCTTGCTGGGTGACACTATGAACATTGTATACCAACTTTGCCTGGACACATGCTGTCATTTTTCCTGATGACATACCTTGGAAACAGAATTGCTGAGTCACACATTAAGTGTATGTTGAACTTTTTAAGAAACTACCAAACTGTTTTCCATCATGGCCGTACTATTTTATATTCCCACCAGCAATTTGCGAGGATTCTGGTTTCAGCATATTCTTGTCAACACTTGGATGGTCAATCTTTTTAATTTTAGCCGTTCTGGTGGTTGCTATTATGGCTTTAATTTGCATTTCCCTAATGACTGAGTGGCTGCTTAGTTTAGTGGTCAGCCGTTGATTTGGGCAGAGATTGCACCCAGCCACCTTGGACCTGTAAGTCTTCCACTGTCTGCAGATTCAACAGTCTGTGTATGGAAGGCAGCATTCAAAGCGGTACCCAGATTTCAAGCCTCTCCTGGCTTTCACTTTTTGCTGGGCTCTACTGAGTACCTCCTGGGCATGCAAAGTTTAGCTGTGTGCTACAGATGGCTGGACAGCCATGTTAGCCCTCTATAGGTCTCTCATTTCTAGGATCTCCTTGTTAAATTTCTGGGTGGCCTCCAACTAGCAAACTAAAGACTCGAAGTAGCAAAGCTGTGGGTTTTTCATTATGAACTGATTTTGCCACTTTTAGCCAGCAAAGCTGTGCTTTCTTAACCCCAACCCTTACCCACACTTCAGATTGAGTCTATCATGTCTGATAAACCAGCAGTTTGACAACTGAGATAGTGGGCAGAAAGATAGAAGAAGCCCCACACGAGAAGGCCACAACCCCTAATCTTTATACCCGAAGATCCAGTGTATCAGTAATGCCTCTCAATTTATTATCTGCCTTTTTGGTCAGTTTCCAGTGCCCAGAAATGACCATTTTGGTCAATCTCATCCAGTTTTACACCTGTTTCATTCAGAAAGAAAATCACCTGTCTTCTTATCACCATTAAGGGATGTGATTTGGCTACTCATTTAATTTCTCAATTTTCCACAGCGTAAAAATGATAATACAAAAATAAAGTATGCCTATAATTTAACTCCAAATATCAAATATAGAAATGGTCTCCGAGTCTGATAGAAAACTTATCAACAGAACGTGAATATTTTCTATTAAGAGTGGCTCTTCCACATAATACCAGCGAGCTAACATTATATTAAAGTACTAAAATAGCCAAATGTTCAGTAACTTTGAGACTCCTAGAAGATAAATTGATTGATTGCTTGGACCTCAGCTGTGGCTTGACCACAAAACTCCAAGATTGCCTAAATCGGATCGATTCTGTCGTGTCATTAACAAAGTCAGACATAGGCAAAAAGCAAATTCTTGCAGTTCCATTAGTGTGATTACGTATTACAGATATTCCTGGCCCAGATTTTGTCACATTATACTTTCTCCAGTTATTCCAAATGCTGTCACAAAATCCTCAAGTATAATTTAGCTTTAACATCATTAGTTCATATTTATATAATACAATGCTTTACAGTTGACTAAGCCCCTTCACCTACTAGTTCAACTGATCCTCATAAAAACCTCCCGTGGCAGGTAGAGCAAGTATTATTCTCATTTAATACCTGCTGGAACCAAACACAGAAGGATTAAGTGTTCCACATAGCTAGGAAATCAGATCTAAAATCCAGTTATTCTGGCAATATTTCATTTTGTGTGGCACCGGGTATTGTCTCTGCCTCAATTTCTTCAAATGTTTCAATAACTTCCTCAAGAGTAAGGAAAAGAAATTAGCCCCCAACATCAGCTTTTTCAACACTTTCAGTTGAAGAGAACTAGTCTTAACGTTTGTTACCTTAAAAATTTTAATTCCTGGAAGGTGAATGCAGACACTGAGCAAGAAGAAACCAAATTTCATAACAATTGCAAAAACCACCTTTAACATACTCAACGCCAACCTCTACATTCTTTCTCTCCCCGCCGCCGGCCCCTGCCACTCCTCTGTCTTTTCCACAACCCAATTCCATGAAACCATCTCAGGAGGAAGGCACTACACGTCCACACCTAACACACACAGGCAGTGGTCTTCAATGTCATCCATCTGGTAGATCATTTCAGAAAAATAACTTGCAATCTCTCTAACACATCCATTGGGAGAAACGTGTAATTTCTCTCATCTTGAAAAACCAAAACCAAAACTTTCCTCGACTCTTCTGGGCTTCACAAGTTACTCAAAGGAGAGTCTGACTATACTCACTCTTCAATCCACTTCTACCAATTCTCTTGAATCTGCTCCACTTTGGCTTTTGTCTCTACCATTTCACTGAAACCACTCGCCAAGGTCACTAACTTCCTCCTCACTGCTAAATCTTCTGATCGATTTACTGCGGGCATCTTACCTGACCCGTCAGCAGCATCTGACGAGGTAGGTCACTACTGTTTCCCTTGGTGTCTAGAGAGCCACAATGTATACCTTCCTGTCTGTTCCTCACTCTGCCCTGCTTACTCCATGGGACCAGGAGAGGCCCCAGACCACTCTTCTCACTCCCTTGGTGGCCTCAATCCTTCTTAGGATTTTGAACAACAGTTCAATGCTAATGACTTCAAATTTGCCTTTTTAATCCTGACCTCCCACTGAAGTCCAGATTCTACCTACATGAGCTTTCTGCTTAGATGTCTAAAGAGGAATCACAAATTTAATGGGCTTAAAACTGAGCTCCTAGTACTACCTCCAATTGGTTCCTCCACAATCCCCCCCAAATCTCAGCAAAGGCACCTCCACTTTCAGTTGTTCAAGCTGAAAACTGTGGAGTCTTCCCTGACACCTCTTTTTGTCTCTCATCCCATATCTAATTTCACAAGAACATATAACTAGAATTCCATCGTTTCTCATCATATCCCTTGCTTTCGGTCTCGGGCACCACCATCTCTCACAGCTGGGTCACTGCAGTAGCCTCATTGGGTCTCTCTGCTTCTACCCTTGCAAACACCCCCACCCCAAGCCCAGAGTATTCAAATCATATTAGCTTCAATAAAAAGATCATGTTTCTTTTCTCCTTAAAATCCACCAGTTCCTTTTCATCTCACTGGAAGCCAAAACCCACACAATAACCACCGTTCACACCGTTAGCAGAAAGGGGGCCCCATCCAGACCCCAAAAGAGGGTTCTTGGATCTCATGCAAGAAAGAATTTGATGCAAGTTCATAAATTGAAAGTAAGTTTATTATGAAAGCAAAAGAATAAAAGAATGGCTGCTCTATAGACAGAGTAGCCCTGACGGCTGCTGGCTGCCCTCCCCACTTTTTATTTTGAGGCGAGGTTTCGCTCTTGTTGCCCATGATGGAGGGCAGTGGCGTGATCTCAGCTCACCGCAACCTCTGCCTCCTGGGTTCAAGTGATTCTTCTGCCTCAGCCTCCCAAGTAGCTGGGATTACAGGTAGGTGCCACCACGTCTGGCTAGATTTTTGTATTTTTAGTAGAGACAGGGTTTCACCATGTTGGCCAGGCTGGTCTCAAGCTCCTGACCTAAGGTGAGCCACCTGCCTTGGCCTCTGAAAGTGCTGGGATTATAGGCGTCAGCCACCATGCCCGGCCTGGTTGCCCATTTTTATGGTTATTTCTTGATTACATGATAAACAAGGGGTGGATTATTTATGCCTCCCCTTTTTAGACCATATGGGGTACCTTCCTGACGTTGTCATGGCATGCGTAAACTGTCGTGGAGCTGGTGGGAGTATAGCAGTGAGGATGACCAGAGGTCACACTCGTCCCCATCTTGGTTTGGGTGGGTTTTGGCTGGCCTCTTTACTGCAGCCTGTTTTATCAGCAAGGTCTTTATGTCCTCTATCTTGTGCTGACCTCCTATCTCATAATGTGACTTAGAATGCCTAACTGTCTGGGAACGCAGCCCAGTAAGTCTCAACCTTATTTTATCCAGCCCCAATTCAAGATGGAGGTGCTCTGGTCTAAATGCCTCTGACAACATGACACGATCATCCATATCCTCTCATCTCCCTCTTTTCCCTTCACTCACTCCACTCCATTCACCAGCCTCCTCCTACTTTCAGACAAGCCAGGCACGCTTCTGCCTCAAGGTCTTTACATTTACTATCCTCTCTGCCTACAACACTCTTCCCCCGAACACCAGCAGGGCCCTTTCCAACAACTTCTTCACAACTTCTCACTGAGGCACATCTGTTTACCAGTGAACTCTTCAGCCCTTACCCTTACACCTGCCTTACATTCCTCCACAGCACTGACTGCCTTCTCATACACTACATATTGTGCTTTTATTTGTCCTTAGTCTGTGTCTTCCTGCTAGAATGTTACCTCCATGAAGGCAGAGAGTTTTTCGTTCATTTTGTTCACTACTATATCACCAACACCTGGAATACTGTCTGACACAGGGTAATAAATAAATATTTGATGAATCAAAGAATCACGTAACAATACAAATATGTATGAATTGATCCATATGAAGACTGGAAAGTTCAAGAACCACAGAATGCTAGGTACTGGATGACTAAGAATATGATGACATAAGATGTCATCTTGATGACTTCAGAATATGATTCTTAAGTCGTCTTGATGAAAGAATATGATGACATAGATATGTTCTGTCCAAAAGAAATATAATGTAAGCTATAGTTTTAAATTTTCTAGCAGTCCCATTAAAAAAGTAAAAGAAAACAAATATTAATTGTAATAACATGTTTTAATTCAATATATCCAAAATATTATCATTTCAACATGTGAGTCATATAAAACTAATATTTTAGTCCTTCATATTAAGTTTTTGAAATATGGTGTGTATTTTCTGCAGAGAACATTTCCCTTAGTACTACTCATATTTCAAACATCCAATAGCTACATGGGACCAGTTGCTACCATATTGGACAGCACGGATTTCCACCAAAATTAAATAATCCCACTGCAGTGGAGAATATCTTGCAGATTTATTCATTGTTTTTACTTTAAACCCCGGCTCAAAAAAAAAAAAAAAAGAGTAGGTTCTAGCACTTGGTGGGTATTTTATTGCACCGATTTAGGCTTCTTCCCAGAGAGTCCTTAAAACAGAAAGGCAATTGTAATACCAAGTATTGTACCAAACAAGGCCCTGGTACAACCTCATGGTTTACCAGTTTTGTGAAAACAGTTTCAAAGGATATAATACAAGGAGTAATAGCTCTTATTCTGAGAAATCACTTGTTTTCAAGATAACTGACTGAACTCCTAAAACACTTTAAACTTCATTCAGGTGCTTTGATTAGGAAGAATGAAAGCCATTCTTCCCTAGTCTGCTTGAGAAACCAAGTTAAATCCAGAGATTTTGTGATCTTATCTATATTAGAATTAGGAAAATCATTATTTTCAAATAGAAAAAACTATTAAAATTCTATT
Source organism: Cacajao melanocephalus (assembly GCA_963573385.1). NCBI lineage: Eukaryota > Metazoa > Chordata > Mammalia > Primates > Pitheciidae > Cacajao > Cacajao melanocephalus. Next base: position 3,481 of record CAUYLG010011676.1, on the reverse strand, counting down.
TCCACTAAACCAATATTTATTTCAAATCAACCAAAAAGCATCCTGCATTAAAAGACAATTTTATATACGGTTGCATTTAAAAAATGTATTAACAGTTGCTTTACTAATATTTTTTGCATTTTATAATGTAAAAGTGAAATAAAGTACTAAGGAGAATGCTTTGAGATTTTTGTTTGTTTGTTTGTTTTCAGACAGAGCCTCTGTCACACAGGCTACAGTGCAGAGGCATAGTCTCTACTTACTGCAACCTCCGCCTCCCGGATTCAAGTGATTCTCCTGCCTCAGCCTTCCAAGTAACTGGGATTACAGGCACCCGCCACTATGCCCAGCTAATTTTTATATTTTTAGTGTAGATGAGGTTTTTACCATGTTGGCCAGACTAGTCTTAAACTCCCGACCTCAGGTGATCCACCTGCCTCAACCTCCCAAAGTCCTGGGATTACAGGCATGAGCCACCATGTCTGGCCTAAATTTTTAATATATGTATTTAAGTCTTATGTTTCTTAAATGCTATGTATGAAGAATGTCTTCATTAACTCTTTTCTATCATCAGGGGATTAATTTCTTCCAGAATCCCATTATTTACAAATATTCATTTATTAAAATTATAATTGCATTATTCAACAACAAAATTTAAAGAATCCAATTAAAGTTCATAGTATTTTAAAACTTTAAACTTTTTTTTAAAAAAGCAGCAAAACAAACAGAAGAATCTACTTACTCAGCTGTTACAGGGTGTTATCAATCATCTCGTAAATTGGCAGGTCTGAGCTCAGATCAGCAAGGCAGAGAAACTCCAGATGGCACCTTATTGCAACTCTTCTAACTCGTAAAAGCATTAATAAAATGCCTGTGTAAGAAAGAAGCCTGGAGTTACAACCAAGACAGAACTTTCTTGAGTGGATTGTCTAGATGGGAAATAGACCTCTGTTTCCTCTTTTCTTTCCTTAAATGAGGGCTTAGAACAAGTTAATTCATGGCCTTGGAGTACCAGGTGGCCTGATACAGCAATACTTGGTATTACAATTGCCTTTCTGTTTTAAGGACTCTCTGGGAAGAAGCCTAAATCGGTGCAATAAAATACCCACCAAGTGCTAGAACCTACTCTTTTTTTTTTTTTTTTTTTTGAGCCGGGGTCTGGCTAATTTTTGTATTTTTAGTAGAGACAGAGTGCAGTGGCGTGATCTCAGCTCACTGCAATCTCTGCCTCCCAGGTTCTGGCGATTCTCCTGACTCAGCCTCCTGAGTAGCTGGGATTACAGGCACCTGCCACCACGCCCGGCCTATTTTTGTATTTTTATTACAGATGGGGTTTGACCGTGTTGGCCAGGCTGGTCTCAAACTCCTGACATCAGGTGATCTGCCCACTTCAGCCTCCCAAAGTGCTGGGATTACAGGTGTGAGCCACTGCACCTGGCCAGAACTTACTCACTTTTTTACCAGTGTAATCCTTCAAGTGGTAAAAATCCACCCTCTCTTACAATATATTGTCTAAATATACTTGAGATAATATATTTTTAAATATATATTTTAGACAATATACACTATTGAAAGTGAAAAGGGAAACTTCTGAAATATTTGTTGACCAATAAACTGGTTTTATCATATTGGTTTTATTCTAATGAAATGAAAATAATGTACACCCACTACTTTTAAAGGTTTCTTTGTATCATGAAGAGCAGCAGATAAATCTTGGTACACATTCATGTTACTATCATGGGTTTTTTTTTTTTTCTTTTTGAGACAGAGTCTCACTCTGTTGCCAGGCTAGAGTACAGTGGCTCAATCTCGGCTCACTGCAACCTCTGCCTCCTGGGTTCAAGTAATTCTCCTGCCTCAGCCTCCCAAGTAGCTGGGACTACAGGCGCAGCCACCACACCCGGCTAATTTTTGTATTTTTAGTAGAGATGGGGTTTCACCATGTTGGCCAGGATGGTCTTGATCTCTTGACCTCGTGATCCACCCACCTCAGCCTCCCAAAGTGCTGGGATTATAGGCGAGAACCACCACGCCTAGCCTACTTTTTTTCATTTATTATTTTTGAAACAGTCTGTCTCTGTTGCACAGGCTGGAGTGCAGTGGCGAGATCTCGGTTCACTGCAGCCTCTGCCTCCCGGGCTAAAGTGATCCTACCAGCTTAACAGCTTGGACTACAGGTGCACACCACCACACCTGGCTAATGTTTTGTATTTTTGGTAGAGACAGAGTTTCACCACGTTGCCCAGGCTGGTCTCAAACTCCTGACCTCAGCAATCTGCCCACCTCAGCTTTCTAAAGTGCTGGGATTATAGGCGTGAGCTACTGCACCTGGCCATAATGAGTTTTCTTAATAGATTCCACCTCTTAATATTGATTCATTGGTATTTTTTCTAGAAAAAAACTGAATATGGTATCATTATTTTTAATTTTTCACAGGGTTGCCACAATCTTTTTCGAAGTTTCATTTTGTGTTAAATAATCTGAAATCACCGACACCTTCAGCTGATTCTTCTCGATTCACATTATCTTTAACAAGAAAATTCTGTCTTTATGGAAGAAACCTGGTAAGTGCAAAGCAAATTCTGCTAAATAGGGGATATTATCACTCCCGTTTCTATATCAAAATTATACATATTTCGGACTAAATATTTTCATGCCTAAATTGGTGGGTTTTCTTACCCACTTTTGCCCCTCTGATCCATTCACCAGGACACACTTCATCATGGGTCATATTTTTTTCCCCAGTGCAAATCTTACCATGTCACTTCCCAAATAGTTTTCAACGTTTCCCATTGCTCTTAGATATATCTCATAAGCCTTAACATGGAGACTTCCAAAGCCCTGCATGACCGCCTCCCTTCCCACCTCTGAGGCCACCCTGGCCCCCTCTTAAATCCCCAAAAGCACCAGGTACTCTCTCACCTGCCCCAGGGCCTTTGCAAGGTCTGTTCCCTTTGCTGGGATGCTCTTCTTTTTGGCCATGGTCATCTTTCACATCTGAGAAGCCTCTGTTTGCTCCTCATCTAAGCTACACCATGCTACTCCTTCTCTCTTCCTCTCACTCTTCCTGCAAAGCACTCATCCAAACCTGTGTTTGTGTGTTTTTAGAAAGCCTGTCTCCACCAGACTGTAACAACTTCATGAGGGTGTAGAGCTCGTGCCCGTGCCTGTTTGATTCATCCCTTTACCATCACTGTTCCCAGCACCTAGCTCGGTCCTTGGCACCTTGTGAACCTACAATAAACATTTGTTAAATGAATGAATAAAAGACTGAGAAGTGGGGGCAGGTGACAAGGGCAATCTAGTTATTTTGGTCCATTGTTATCTATGATCCTAAATCCAACTCCATCATTAGCTTTTCCCTCTATGCAGAATGATTCCCATCACTGTAGATGCTGGAAGGAAAGGGAATGGGAATGGGAATGGAACAA
>CAUYLG010011675.1:0-52031 GCA_963573385.1 Cacajao melanocephalus | reverse complement strand
TGTTTTGCCCATTAGTTGACGCAGTTTCTTCATTGCGTCAATGCTCTTTACCATTAGGTACGTTTTTGGAGTGGCTGGTACTGGTTATTCCTTTCTGTGTTTAGTGCTTCTTTCAGGAGCTCTTGTAAGGCAGGCCTGGTGATGATGAAATCTTCCAGCAATTGCTCGTTTGTAAAGGATTTTATTTCTCCTTCACTTATGAAGCTTAGTTTGGCTGGATATGAAATTCTAGGTTGAAAGTTCTTTTCTTTAAGGATGTTGAATATTGGCCCCCACTCTGTTCTGGCTTGTAGGGTTTCTGCCGAGAGATCCGCTGTGAGTCTGATGGGCTTCCCTTTGTGGGTAACCCGATCTTTCTCTCTGGCTGCCCTTAACATTTGTTCTTCATTTCAACCCTGGTGAATCTGATGATTATGTGCCTTGGGGTTGCTCTTCTTGAGAAATATCTTTGTGGTGTTCTCTGTATTTCCTGGACTTGAATATTGGCCTGCCTTGCTAGTTTGGGGAAGTTCTGGATAATATCCTGAAGAGTGTTTTCCAGCTTGGATTCATTCTCTCCGTCACATTCAGGTACACCCATCAAATGTAGATTGGGTCTTTAACATAATCCCATATTTCTTGGAAGCTTTGTTAATTTCTTTTCATTCTTTTTTCTCTAATCTTGCCTTCTCATTTTATTTCATTGAGTTGATCTTCAATCTCTGATATCCTTTCTTCTGCTTGGTTGATTCGTTGAAGTTCTTGTGTTGTGTTTTTCAGCTCCATCAGGTCATTTATATTCTTCTCTAAGCTGTTTATTCTCGTTAGCATTTTCTCAAACCTTTTTACAAAGTTCTTAGTTTGTTTGCATTGGGTTAGAACATGTTCTTTTAGCTCAGAGAAGTTTGTTATTACCCACCTTCTGAAGCCTGTTTCTGTTAATTCATCAGACTCATTCTCCATCCAGCTTTGCTCCTTTTCTGTTGATGAGTTGTGATCCCTTGGAGGAGGAGAGGCATTCTGGTTTTGGGTGTTTTCATCCTTTTTGCCCTGGTTTCTTCCCATATTTGTGGATTTATCTACCTGTGGTCTTTGTAGTTGGTGACTTTCAGATGGGGTCTCTGAGTGGACGTCATTTTTGTTGATGATGAAGTTCTTTCTGTTTTTTTAGTTTTCCTTCTAACAGTCAGGCCCCTCGGCTGTAGGACTGCTGGAGGTCCACTCCAGACCCTGCTTGCCTGGGGATCACCTGTGGCGGCTGCAGAAGAGTAAGGGTTGCTGCCAGTTTCTTCTGTTATCTTTGTCCCAGAAGGGTACCTGCAAGATATCAGCCTGAGCTCTTCTTTATGAGGTGACTCTTTGGATATATAGGGGTCAGGAAGCTGCTTGAGGAGACAGTCTGTCCCTTATAGGATCTCAAGTGCTGAGCTGTGAGCTCTGTTGTTCTCTTCAGAGCTGCTGGGCAGGTACATTTAAGTCTGCTGCAGCAGAACTCATAACCACCTTTTCCCCAGGTGCTCTGTCCTGGGACGGTGAGGCTTTATTTATAAGTTCCTGAGGTGCTGCTTCCTTTTTTCAGAGGTGCCCTGCCCAGCAAGGAGGTAGCCTAGTCACAGTCTGCCAGCAGAGGCATTGCTGAGCTACCATGGGCTCTGCCCAGCTGCTGTATGAACTTCCTTGTGGTTTTGTTTATAGAGATATAGGTAGAACTGCTTCAGTAATGGCGGCCTGCCTCTGTAGTGGTGGACTGCCTCTGTAATGGTGGACTGCCTTGGTAGTGGGGACTCCCTCGGTAGTGGCAGACGCCCTTCCCCAATGGAGCTGGACCATCCTGGGTCCAGTTGCACTTGCTGCAAAACTCTCAATCCAGAGTTTCAGATTGCTGGTCTTTGTGGGGGTGGGACCCCCTGAGCCAGATCACCTGGCTCCCTGTTTTAGCCCAGTTTTTTTCAGTCGAATGGGCTGCTGTGTCTCCCAGGCGTTCCAGGCGGCAGTTGAAACAGCCACCCAGATTTGTGTGAGTTTTTGTGCGGAAACCCGCTGCGCCGGCTGAAACAGCCGTGCTGGAAACTTGTGGCCCTTTTCAGCCTGGGAATCTCCTGGTCTGTGGGTAGTAATAACTTATTTGGAAATGCAGTGATCAGTCACCCTCTGCGTTGTTCTCGCTGGGAACTGCACTCCAGAGCTGTTCCTATTCAGCCATCTTGGATCCGCCTAGAGAACACCTTTTTTAATGAATTCATCCAACATGTCTTGCAGCTTATTCGCCTCATGAGATCTATTGACAATGTAACGGTTGTTCTCAACATCAAACTGGGTCTGTGCTCCCGGCTCACAACCAAAATATTTGGTGGGATACGTTGGAGGCTGATTAAGGGCCTTTGCAGTGTCAGTCATGTTGACTGTAACTGTCTTGATTCCATTTCCTTTGCCCTCAACCTTAGCAATCAGACAGGGCATCTTGTAGTGATAGAACTGGCCTGATACGCTGTGGTTGATGTTGACAGACATTTTGGCTCATTAGTGGCTTTATCAGTAAGATGAAGAGATCTTTGGTTGCAGCTTTTGGTATCTTCTGTCTGGAGATACAGGGATGACATAAATGACTGTAAGAGTTGTCAGTCTCTGACATGAAAAAATTTTCACCACTGAGGCTGTAAGCTTCTTGCTTGTATGCTATGTTTCCCCACTACAGGTACTAATAGCTGCCCAACAGCTGTTCTGGTGAGGGCCTCCTTGCTCCCCTAGGCTTGAAAAGTACTGTCCTTTGTGCTTCCCTGCCACCTTGTTCGTAGGAGGCATCACGTTGAGTCCACCCTGCCAGTTTGTTTGTTTGTTTGCTCATTTATCTATTTATTTTGAGATGGAGTCTTGCTGTGTTGCCCAGGGTGGAGTGCAGTGGCACAATCTCGGCTCACTGTAACCTCCACCTCCTGGGTTCAAGAAATTCTCCTACCTCAGCCTCCAGAGTAGTTGGGATTACAGGAGCCTGCCACCACACCCAGCTTTTTAAAAATTATTTTAGTAGAGACAGGGTTTCGCTATGTTGGCCAGGCTGGTCTTGAACTTCTGACCTCAAGTGACCCATCCACCTAGGCCTCCCAAAGTGCTGGGATTACAGGCGCAAGCCACCATGCCCAGCTCCCTCCACCCTTTTTAACTTTTTTTTTTTCAGATTATGTTTTTCAAGCTTCAAGATTTATTTTATTGCAGTTTTTTTTTCTTTTTTGAAAATATGAGTTATCCAGTAGAGTCTCATCCTACATAGACTGAAGCTGACATCATCCTATGGCCCACAGAGGCTCCTGCAACTGGGTCTTCAACATGTGGCCCACCCTCCATCCTCTCCATCTTCTCCCACCCAGCTTCCAGCTTCTAGAAACAGCCTGCATTCCTCCCGCACCCTTTTTTAAATATACAGAGTCTTACTCTGTCCCCGAGACCGGAGTGCAGTGGTACGATCATAGCTCACTGCAGTCTTGAATTCCTGGACTTAAGCAATCCTCCCATCTCAGCCCTCCCGAGTAGCTGGGACTACAGGTGTGCCACCATACCCTGCTAGTTAAAAAAAATTTTTTAGAGATGAGGTCTCGCTCTGTTTCCCAGACTGGTCTCAAATTCCTGGGCTCAAGTAATCCTCCCTCCTTGGTCTCCCAAATTGCTAGGATTCCTGGTATGTGCCAACACACCCGGACTTCCTTTTTCTTTGGAAAAAATCCTTAGGTTTTAATAAAATTACATGTCCTCCCTCCTCTGAAATCTGTATGAAGTACCAGAAGTCTCGGCTTGACAATGGACATGGTCAGGATATTTCTAATGTTTGGATGATCCTCTGCAAATTAGAGGTCAGCAGACTCCTGTAAAGGGCCAGAGAGTAAATATTTTTGGTTGTGCGGGCCAAATTACTCCTCTGTGCTGTTGTAGCATGAACGCTGCTATAGACAGTATGTAAATGAAAGGATTGTGTGCCAATAAATCTTTATTTACAAAAGCAGGCATTGGGCAGTAATTAGCATGCTGGCTGGGGCTTGCTGCTCTTGGTAAGCAATGGTTTTCAAAGTGTGGTTCCCAGACTAGCAGCATCATTATCTCCTGGGAACTTGGTAGCGATGAAAATTCTTGGACCCCACTCTAGACCTACTGAATCCCAAACCAGAAGTTGGTCAGGAATCATCTGGGTGATGCCGATGCTGGCTTCACACAGCAGAGCAGTTCTCTGTAGAACTGCTCTACAGAGATGTGGCCTGTCTTTCATTTGCATTCTAATTAGCATGTGCAAAACCTCAGAATCACAGTTGCTGGGACCCTGGAACCTGAATTTTAACAACTGGCTCAGATGGTTTTATACACACTGAAATAAGAACCAGTTTCTAAAGCAGCACTTCTCTAAACCAGTAGAGGACATGGGGGAGATGTCAGGGAAGTTTTTCAGACTACAGCCTGGACTTGGGAGGGGTATTTTGCAAGAAGGAGAAAGTAAATGTGGAAAATGGGGTGGGTGTGGCTTTTTGTTAGCTTATTATGGACTCTGCCCATGGTACCTGGTCTGGGAAGGTGGATTTATTTCTTTTCTTCTACACGTAGTGTGTGTTTTGAAACCCAGGAATTTCTGAAATTTTGAAGCCTATTGGTTGTAATAAATATTGCACCCCACCACATTTGCTAACTTGTATTTAGTATTTGATGTGAAAATGGCCTGAGAAATACTGTATGATCCATTGGTATCAAATATCTTGAATATGTAAATACACAGAGGTGGCAGAATGGTGGTTAGCAGGGGTAGAGTGTGGAGGGAAGGGTCTGCCAGTGGGCATGGGGTTTCTGTTGGTGATGACAGTGTTCTGGACGTAGAGAGTGCTGGTTGCACAACTCTGTGTGTGTACTAAAAACCCCTTGATTGTATACTTTAAAAAAGGTGAATTTTATTGTGTATGAGTTATACTCAAGAAAGCAGTTATTTAAAAAAGGAAATGGGTTGAAGTGTGTGTTCAGCCTTGTCCTTGAATTGTGGATACCTCACTGAGAGGAGGCTGACCCTAAAGGCCCCTGTTAGAGCTCATACTGGGGCAGTTCTTCTGTGGCCCTGCATGCGTGTCACAGGAATCAGCACTAAGCTGTGTTTTTTTGGTGCCGGATCTGACCCAGGAGCAGACAGGCCTGGGAAAGAGTGGGTGTTCTTTAAGGAGCCTTACCCCAGAGTGGGTGATCCCCGATTGAGGGAGGAACTCACACAGTGCTCCTCCAAGGCATGTGGCTGGAAGGACCCCTGGGCTGGGGAGCTAGTGGCAGCCTGCAGGTTAGGGGAAGCGTGGCGGGGGAGGCTGCAGTGGGTGAGGTGAGCAGGAGCCAGGGCCTTGCTCCAGGGCAGTGGGAGCCATGGAAGACTTTTGAGCAGGGTGTGGCGGCAGAGACCACTTGTAGCAGAAGGGCAAATGGGTACAGGAGTTACAAGGAGGAACTGGGAAGCCTTGTGCTACCAGTAGTGATAGAGAAAAATCAAGGGATGCGAATGGTACCACCAAGGCACAGTATGTGCACAGGTGCAGGGATGGAGGATCCTGGTGCCTGAACGCACGTGTGCATCTGTGCATGACTGCTTATCTCTCCCTCCCTCCATCCCATCTGCCTGGGGGAGGCCAGAGCTGAGCAGGCATCCGTCCTGGGAGTCCTGGCTCAGCGCCAGGCAGGTAGCAGCTCCAGAAAGCCCTGCAGAGGGAATGGCCACATTTGGTGCAGACCCGGCTCCTCTCTACCCAGGTGCGGCTGGGGCTGCTTCAACATGCTTGCTTAGGGCCAGGAACGGGAGGAGGTGTGCTCAGTGCCTCGGGCAGGAGCTGGGCCTCCCCGGGGCTCTGTCCCTTTTCTGAGGACTCCCAGCAAACAGTGGCAGTGGGGGTCTTTGATACCCTGTCCTAACTGCTTGTGCAGTAAATCAAGCAATTTGTTGGAAAAATTCAATTTTGAGAATAAGAATTCTTCTTATTCTTTATATTTTTAGAGACAAGGTCTCACTCTGTCGCCCAGACTGGAGTGGAGTGTCGTGATCATTGCTCACTGAAGCCTTGAGCTCCCAGGCTTAAGATATCCTCCTGCCTCAGCCTCCCAAGTAGCTGGGACTACAGGCTTGCGCCACCATGCCTGGCTAATTTTTTGATTTTTAGTAGAGGCAAGGTTTTGCTATGTTGCCCAGGCTGGTGTGGAATTCCCGGCCTCAGGTGATCTTGTCTCTGCCAATTTCATGTTATTCTTAACCATAAGATTTTATTTGAATTGTCACCATAAATAGTAAGATCTTATTTTTGTAGTTGTGTCTTCAATGCATGTAAAATTGCATAGCGTGCTAGGAAAACGTAATCACGTAGTAGTTACTTCTCCCAGGAAAAGGCAGGGTCTATACAAAGTAATTTTTGTTTTTTGCTTTGTTTTGTTTTTGGTAATAATCATGGAATTATCCTCCAGATTTACATGGAGAAACAACATTTTTTTTTCCTTTTTTTGTCTGAGACAGGGTCTCGCTTGTTTGCCCAGGCTGGAATGCAGTGGCGCAACCACGGCTCACTACAACCTCCGCCTCCCAGGCTCGAGCGATCCTCCCACCTCAGCCTGCTGAGTAGCTGGGACTATAGGCATGTACTATCATGCCTGGCTAATTTAAAAAAATTCTGTAGTGATGAGGTTTTGCCGTGTTGCCCAGGCTGAGCTCAAAGTATCCACTGCAGCGGCCCAAGAAACAACATTTGGGTATTAAGTGAATGAGGCTCACTTACATTCTGGGTTTTCCCCCAATCTTTTTAGTTTAAACAACAGCTTAAAAATTAAAAGGTCAGCTGGGTGCCGTGGCTCATGCCTGTAATCCCAGCACTTTGGGAGGCCAAGTTGGGTGGATCACCTGAGGTCAGGAGTTTGAGACCAGTCTGGCCGACGTGGTGAAACCCTTTCTCTGCTAAAAATATGAAGAAAAAAAATTAGTTGGGCATGGTGGTGCATGCCTGCAATCCCAGCTACCCAGGAGACTGAGGCGGGAGAATCACTTGAACCCAGGAGGTGGAGGTTGCAGTGAGCCGAGATCGTGCCATTACATTCCAGCCTCGGCGACAAGAGCTAAAACTCCATTCAAAAAATAAAATAAAAGGTCATGGATTTCGAGCAAGAAAAGAGAACATGTAAGCTGGAATGTGGAAACCTAGAAATCTTACATTCCATAGATTTTGCCCTTCTCTTCCTCCCCCTCCCCACAAAAAAATAAGTCATTTGAACCAAAGCAATTGCATGAACCTTTCTTAGCTGGTTTCCGGAGCTCCCTGGGAAGAATGAGGGTGGAAAGCTGGAGGGGCGTTCTGGGCATTGGAATGCAAGCCAAGTGGATCTGTAGCCTGCTGTGCTTCTGGGAGCCTGACGTGACACACAGGCATTGTGCCCTTTTGAACTGTGCAGGGTCTTAGCTGGGCTGGGCAGGTTCATATGGCTGTTTTCTCCATCAGAATGTTCACTTATGGTTGAGTACCTGGCAAGCGCGGGGAGAGAGGAATGTGCCCAGCCGTCTCCTGCGGGGCACTTGGGCGACCTGCTCCCCGGGACCCCCATCTCGAGATGGACTCAGGATTGTGGAGGGGGTGGCAGGGGTGCTGGGTTTGCTTTCCTGAAAGAGCGAAGCAGTTTTCCTTCTACTTATCTTGTTTTCAGATGTAGTGGAGTAAGCCAGGAAATATTTCTCCTGGATGAAGGGTCACTCTTCTCACATTGGGAGCTTTGAAAAAAATCTCCCTAAATATCAAAATACAAAGGTTATGGAATAATATGTGCTTGGAATAGCTTAAGTGGTTAAAAAATTCTCTTTGCAGCTCAATATTAAAGGAAAAGTAATAGACCGTTCTTGGACAAAAATGAAAGGGATCACAAAGAATGTGTTTCCAGCCAGCTTCCTGCACTGGGGTTAATGCCTCGGGACTGTGTCTCCCTAGTAGAGACCCTGTTTACTGTGCTGCTTCGTCCTTGCTTCAAGAAAGCAATATTTGAACCAGTAATCCCATGACAGCATGACATTTTAACTTGTAAGACTTCCTGGGTTCTCACAACATGGTAGGAATCTGTTTTGGTATTTTGTTCCCATAAATTCAGTTGGGGCTGATAAAATTAATGATCTGGCATTTTAGAGAAAGTGACATTGTAACTTCCCCTCCTCTTCCCATGCTTACGTCGACACTGATAAAGATGAAACCTTGTCTGTAGCTCATTCTCCAGGAAGTTGAGTGTCAACGACAGGCTGCACAGCCCTTGGGAAATCGGCATTCCCTGGCCTTGAGTTGTTATTGGATGCTGGCTGCCCGAGTTGCATTTACGGTTCCATACGTGGGGGTGTGTTTGTGTTTCAGTGAGGAAGATAGTAGCTGCTTCCCTCTCCCACAGCCTTGTGGACCCTGGCTGCACATTTCAGTTGTCTGCTTGAAGCTGCATGAACCTTTCTTAGCCAGTTTCCGGAGCTCCCTGGGAAGAATGAGGGTGGAAAGCTGGAGGGGCGTCCTGGGCATCAGAATGCAAGCCGGTGGATCTGTAGCCTGCTGTGCTTCTGGGCACCCAACATGACACACGACTGTGTGTTCCAGCGGAACCTCTGGGTATGTCTGAAGCCCCCCAGGTGACTCCACTTGCGGCTACAGTTGGGAGCAAGCCTGCCTGGGCCTCCACCTCCTGCAGCTGTGAGAGCCCCCACCCAGGGTGGGTGCATGTGCCTCCCACAGTAGCAACTCCATGGCTTGACTGAGTGGGCCAGGTTCTCCGGGGCTAATGCCTCACCACCCTGCCCAGCATCTGCCACAGTTCTGGTTCTCAGTGAATGTGTTATGCCATCATGACCTTTGTCCAATTCACCGGGCACCTTTCTTCCCCTTGCCTTGTTTTTGCATGTTGGAATTTGCAAGCAAGTGTGTGGTCGTCTGAAACCGTGGTCTTCATGAATAACCTGGCCTCCATGCCTCGCTGCTGGGCTCAGATGACACAGATGGGAGACTTCTGAATATTAGAAGTTTATTGGGACATCTAAATTGTATTGTGAATAACCTTTTTTGACAGGTATTTTCCTTTTTTTTTTTTTTAAATCTCTATTTCTAAGAGTAACTTCAGCTCTTATCCATCATTTAAAAACAGTAACAAAAGAGGCTGGGTATGGTGGCTCACGACTGTAATCTTAGTGCTTTGGGAGGCTGACTCAAGAGGATCACTTGAGCCCAGGGGTTCAAGACCAGTCTGGTCAATATGGCAAGACCCCATCTCTACAAAAAAAATATAAAAGATGTAGCTGGGTGTGGTGGTGCACGGCCGAGGTAGGAGGATCACTTGAGCCCGGGGAAGTCAAGGCTGCAGTGAGCCATGATCGTGCCTCTGCACTCCGTCTAGGGTGACAGAAAGATACCCTGTCTCAATAAAAATAAAATAATAACAAAAGATAAGATTACTGTGTCCATTCTCAACTTTCAAAGAATGAACAAGATTTGGGAAAATGCACCAAGGATCAAATGCTTTTGAAAGGTGGACAGTGGGAGAGAATGTTGAGTCTTTGGGCCTCTGGTCAGCTTTTAAGACCAGGGTGAAAACAGGCCCCTGGAAGTGTTACTGTGTGCTCAATTAAATAAAAGAAGGGGGGATGATTCCATTCTTCCAGTGCACTGGTGAAACCTTGGTTGTGCATTCAGATCACCTGGTGGGAGCTGTGAAGCACTGTTGATGATCAGGCTGCACCTGAGGCCGGTTAAGTCAGGAGATTGAGGGCAGGGGCAGGTATGGGTGATTCTAAAGTGCACCAGGAGAGTCCAGTGCAGCCCAGATGGAGGGTTATGGTCTTACCTGTTAGCCTTGACATTTTTTTTTCTTTTTTCCTTTTTTTTTTTTGAAACAGGGTCTTATTGTGTCACCCAGGCTGGAGTGCAGTGATGTGATCTGGGCTCACTGCAGCCTCAACCACCCAGGTTCAAGTGATCTTCCCATCTCAGCCTCCCAGAGTGCTGGGATTACAGGAATCAGGCACCGTGCCCAGCTAGCCTTGACTCTTGTTGGCAGATTAACAGACAGGCACCAAGCATTTTCTGCAAAGCTCGTGGTGAACATTGAGTCCCCCTGGCCAGAGGCCCGCCTGAATTTCATGAATGGGTGTGTTTTTCGAGCTGGAGAGGGGGCCACATTGGTTCTCTCTGGTTTGGGGTAGAGGAGCAGGTTAAGCCATGGCCGGGCTCTGGTGGCCAAGGTGTCACAGGAAGGGAAAAGGTAGTCTGTGCTGAGGCTGGGGCCGAGGGATTTTCAAGCAGAAGGAGCTTCAGGGAGTATAGAATGCACTCTCCTGCCTTGGGGAGCAGGGAGACCGATAGACCCCAGCGGTGCTGGGAAAATAAGTGGTGCTGCTGTGTGGGGAGGTGGAGGAGGGAGGAGGCCTTCCTCTGCTGAGAGAACAGGGCCCTTCTGGGTCAGGGTGATTGAGCTGACTTATATGGGGTACTAGCTAAGGACCTGGCAGGTGCCAGGCTAAATGCTTTCCAGCAGGGCTTCTCTAAGGTTGTTTTTCCCATCAGTGGCATCAGCTTTTTCTGGGAGCTTGTCCAAAATGCAGAGGCTCAGGCCCTGCCCCAGTCCTGCCTTTTAAGGGGGCTGTATTGGTTTGATTTCACACTGCTATAAAGAATTACCCAAGACTGGGTTATTTATAAAGAGGTTTAATTGACTTACAGTTTCGCATGGCTGGGAAGGCCTCAGGAAACTTACAATGATGGTGGAAGGGGAAGAGGCACATCTTACATGGCAGCAGGAGAGAGAGAGCAGGCAAGAGCACGGAAAACTGCCTCATAAAACCATCAGATCGTGTGAGAACTCATGCACTGTCACAAGAACCGCATAGGGGGAAACGTCCCCATGATCCAGTTACCTCCTACCTGGTCCCTTCCTTGACATGTGGGGATTATGAGGATTACAATTCAAGATGAGATCTGGTGGAGACACAGAGCCAAACCATTTCAAGGGCCCTCCAGAGGCTTCTGATCATAGGCTGGTGTTCGGGAACCTCAGCCTGATAGACTTTCTCTTATCCATTCCTCATATGTGTTCAGGGAAGAACTTGTTGTTGTCGTTGTTGTTATTATTATTGCTTTAGTGGCAGAGTATTGCTCTTGTCACCCAGGCTGGAGAGCAGTGGCGCTATCTTAACTCACCGCAGCCTCCAACTCTCCCACCTGAGCCTCCTGGGTAGCTGGGATACGCCCAGTTAATGTTATTTTTTGGTAGAGATGGGGGTCTCACTATGTTGCCCAGGCTGTTCTCGAACTCCTGGGCTCAAGGGATCCTCCAGCCTTGCCTCCCAAAGTGCTGGGATCACAGGTGTGAGCCACTGTGCCTAGCTTACCTATCTATCTTTATCTATATCTGTCTGTCTCTTCATCCACACGTACAGTTTTACAAATGGCAAGGCAACAGTTATTTCTGTTTTGAACAGGCAAATGACACCTTAGCAGGGTGTAGCATGAGAGCCATAGCACTGTCTATGAGTTAGAAAACCAGATGCTAATCCTTTGTGTTGATTTGCTTTGGATTTAAAACCTTTGAGCACAATTTTCACATATCTAAAGTTGAGAAGGTGATGCTTCCTGGGGTCGTTTTTTGTTTTGGGGTTTTTTTTTTTTGAGAGGGAATCTCACTCTGTCACCCAGACTGGAGTGCAGTGGCGCGATCTTGGCTCTTTGCAACCTTCACCTCCCAGGTTCAAGTGATTCTTCTGCGTAGCTGGGACTATGGGCATGCGGCACCACACCCAGCTAACTTTTGTATTTTTAGTAGAGGCGGGGTTTCACCATGTTGGCCAGGTTAGTCCCAAACTCCTGACCTCAGGTGATCCACCTGCCTCAGCCTCCCAAAGTGCTGGGATTACAGGCATGAGCCAGTGTCTGGCCCTGGGGTTGTTTGAGTAACTGTGGCCACAGTCTACACATGCTAGCTGTTACCAGCAGCACTGGTCAGAGACCCCACTTTTCCAGTGCCCTTGCAGTAGGTGTGATTGCTTTGTTGGCAAAGAGCTGACCCCGGAGGTTCATGGTGACAAGGACCAGAGCCATCCTTTGGAGCTGGAGTTCCAGTGATGCCCAATCATGATGGGGGCTGCTGTTGATCCGTACACATTCTGATTACTTTTCAGCCCTTAGGGTGACAGGGATACACTGAGATTCTACAGCCAAGAGACTGGGAGCCAGTCCTAGTACAAGGCATTTTTTAAATATATGAAAACAAGGATGGTGAATCTGGAAGTTGAGAAATTGCAGTTGGCTGAAGGTGACTCACAAGCGAAGGTTCTTTCTAAGCCAGATAGAAAGTATGATTCAGATTGGAAACAGAACACACACCTGCAGGTTGTGGCTGAGTGTTCTGAACATGCTCATTACGACAGTCTAGTTGGGGTAAGTACAAAGATTATTTATCATGCATGCTTTCAGGATGAGAAAACCAAGGACTCAGATGTAATGCAATATTATTCAGGTTTCAGGTTCAGTTGATGCTTTTAGGAGAGCATTTTGGCGCAGTTTACTTATTTATTTATTTTTCAGGATCATTAGCTAATGGTTTCAGAAAATACATCAGATTATTTCAGATCCACAGTGGTATGTCTTCGGCTCTGCAAGTCTCTCTCTCTCACACGCAGTAAGAAGGCCTTCTGCAGTCCAAAGAGAGACCCCTCACCAGAACCTAATTATGCTGCCATCTTGGACTTTCCAGCTCCAGGCTGTGAGAAATATATTTCTTTCTTTCTCCCTTTCCCTTTCCTTCCTTTCTTTTCTTTTCTTTCTTTCTCCTTCCTTCCTTCCTTTGTTGTTTATCTGTTGCTCAGGCTGGAGTGCAGTGGTGCGAACCTCTCAGGCTTGAGCGATTCTCCTGCCTCAGCTTCCCCAGTAGCTGAGACCACAGGCGCATATCACCATACTTGGCTAATTTTTGTATTTTCAGTAGAGATGGGGTTTCACCATGTTGGCCAGGTTGGTTTCAAAGTGCTGACCTCAGGTGATCTGCCTGCGTTGGCCTCCCAGAGTGCTGGGATTACAGGTGTGAGCCACCGCGCCCAGCAGAAATAAGTTTTTGTTGCTATTCACCTCTCCCCTCCGCCCCTGGCAGCCTCCATTCTACTTTCTGGTTCTATGAGTTTAACTGCTTGACTCTCCTTTTGCCATGTACTCGGAGCAGGGGGAATGCTGGTGCCTGGATGATTGCCCAAATTTTCTTGTTGCCTTGAGTTGCTGATCCACTACAGCCATCTGTCTGGAAAGTGGGGTCAGCTGAATTGGAAATAGCAACCCGATGAATTTCCGACACAGAGAATGATAATCCTCATTGTTCACCCGAAGATTAACCTGGAAGAAGGTAGTTTGTGGCTAAGAAAATGGATTGGTTTAGCTGTTACAGGGTCTCAGGTGAACCCCTGGTTTCTTAGATAATGATGCAGCCTGTTGGCAACGGCCAGACTTTAACACTATGTGATGAATGCATGGGTCTGACGAGAGGCGCCTGTGAGTTCTGAGTTTAGGCAGAAGGCGAGAGAAGTCAGGTTCTGTTATGAGTTTGAGGAAGGCTTAAGGTTGAACCCAGGGACCACACACAGGAGAGTGGGAAGAGAAACTGAGGAAAACACTGACCTTTGTCAGAAAAGACTGTTACAGAGGGGAAATTGAACTAGCCGGTTAGTGCCATAGATGTGGTTTGTCAACATGGCGCTATTGACATTTGGAGCTGGATGATTCTTTGCTGTGGGGGCTTTTCTGTGGATGGTAGGATATTTTAGCAACATCTTGGCATCTGTCTCCAGATGAGGACAACCAGAACTGTTTCCAGACATTGCCAAGTGTCTAGGGGATGGGGACCACAGTCACTGTGTCTTAGTCTGTTCAGGTTTCTATAACAAAAGACCATAGACCAGTTGACTTATAAATATTGGACATTTGTTGCTCACAGTTCTGGGAGCTAGAAGTCCAGGATCGAGGCGTGGCAGATTCAGTGTCTGGTGAGGGCATCCTGGTTCAAACGGGGCCTTTTTGCTGTATCCATGCATGGTGGAAGGGGCAACAGAGCTCTCTGAGGTCCGTTTAATAAGGGCGCTAATTCCATTCATGAGGCTCCACCCTCGTGACCTAATCACCTCCCAAAGGCCCCACCTCCTAACACTGTTACCATAAGGATCAGGATTTTAACAGATGGGTTTTGTGGGCCAGGCAACACATACATTCAGTCTGTAGCACACACCAGTTAGGAACCACTGCTGTCTACGGTCAGATTCTCCCTAATGTGTCATCCTTCCCTTGGCCTTAGGGTTGGGCACCCTAGAGAAACTTAGTTAAGGTCATCTCACCTTCTTTTGTGTGTTCTCTTTGCACTGACGTTTGCTTCAGGTGTTTAAGAGAGTTTGGTCCTTGGAGGGGCAGGATGACCTTGGCAAGACCTAGAAGAGCCGGGGGTGCCTGTCCAGAGGCAGGGAGCTCCTTAGGCCTGCACAGTGGGGGTCGGCCAGGGATCCATCCTCAGGACTTGCTTCCGGTATGGGAGGTAACACCCAATGCCTGTGTCACCACCACCCCGCCAAGCCCCTCCCTCTGCTGCACACTCCTCCTGGCTCTTCTTGCACTTTGTGTTTGTCAGGGAGCATGACTAGGTTGGTGGGGAGTGGAAAGGAAAACTCCAATCCTGAGGGATTCATGGTGCTGTCCTGTGGCCATCTCTTGGCCGAGCCTTTTGGAATCATGTGCTGGCTCTCTCGAACTAGAATGCATGTGACCAAGTGGCACACGTAGGCTTAGTAGTTAGGAAACTGTTTACTCAGTAGGCACATGGGGAATGGAGCGGGCACAGCTAGAGCTGGGAGCACCCCAGCACACTGGAAGAGCCAGCAGGACCCTGCATATGAACCAGCTGAGCTCCCTTGCAGGTCAGCGTGTCCTGGGGCTTGCTTGTTGAACACTAACATGTGTGCAGCTTGCAGGGGTGCAGGGGTGCAGGAGTAAGGGTGGGGGGCGGGCTCACCTCACTGAGTCAGCTTCTCTGATGGCCCTTGGCTTGCTGGTCTACCAGGTGTTCCTCTGGCCAAAGTCAAACCCTCAGATATTTGATATTTCTTGTTTTGTGTCTAGGGAGTAGTAGAAATCTACTTTGTAATGGGTCAGAGGAAGGGGGAGGACTCATCTGTGTTGGTTTCTGAAGCAGGAAGTGACCACATGCAAAGGTTTTCCTGTGACCTGGCCGTCACGGGGGAGATGAGATGGGAGGAGGGAGTTGCCAGCACAATGGAAAGGGTTTTCCTTCTGCTTATTAACAAATGTCTTCTCACATCCTTGTGGAAAAGGAAAACTGCAGGTGGCCTTGAGACTGTGTTGACTAGGAAATAACACATGGAGCAAAGCCGCAGCTCAGAGCAAGCATCCCTGAGACCCTTCACTGTCTGCGTGTGGGAACTCATTGGTCCTCATTCCATAACGGGAATCCACCGCGTTGCAGAGTGGGCGTTTTGTCACTGTGATCGCCCCGTGTTGAAATGAATACACTTCTTTCCAGTTTTCTCTCTGGCTCTTTTGTTAGTGTAGTGACCTGCAGTCTCTCCTTTCCAAGGCAGAATTCCACGTTTTCCCAACATTTTGGAAATAACCTTCTCCTAGGTTGTCATGAAGAAAATGAATCAAAATACTGGGAGATGTTTGCTCTTCAGGTTACATTTGTTTAAAAGTATATTGTGAATCGCTGTACACATTTTCAGCTACCCCACCCCCACATCGGACCTCCTAATTAGGGACCTCATAACTAAACACTTAGTTCCTAGGATATTGAGCACTGAAGGACTCCACTGACAATGAAGAGACACACAAGTAGACTCTGTGTGTGTGTTTCTGTGTGTATGTGTGCACGCGCATACCTGCACGAGCACATGATAACAGAGAACTCCAGACAGCCAGAGCTACTTTGGTTGCAAGTGACGGAAACACAGCCTAGACCATTAGCTTCCATGGGAGAGGGACTGCAGTAACTCCCCAGCTAGAAAGTCTCGAGCTTCAGGCATGCTGGAGGACCCACTGTGTCTCCCTGTCCCACCCCCACTGAGATCTGACAGTCTCCTTCCTGCTGGCCTAGTTCCCCAGCAGATTTCCCACAGTGGCCACATGTGTCTCTGGGCTCATGTTCTACAGATCTGCAGCCTTAAAGGAAGGATATGTTCCTCCCTGACAGGCCTCGCCGAGGTTCCCAGATACACCGGTGATTCACAATTGGGGGTGACTTTGGCCCCCAGACATTTGGCAATGTCCAGAGGTGTTTTTGGTTGTCATAAGATGGGGGAGTGCTACTGGCATTTGTGGATGGAGAGCAGAGATGCTGCTCAACATCTGCCAGTGTGCAGGACACCCCCACAGCAAACGGGGCACCATCTCAGTGTGGCAGTGGTGCTGAGCCCAGAGCTGCAGCCCTGGACCTGTCACCCTATCCCAGGAGTGTGGCCCTAGCATGGGTTGAGTCCCATGCCCCAGGAGAGTGCTGGGGAAGCCTGTCGGAAGGAGGTGGTGTCCTCCAGAGGGAGGAATCTACTGGATGAAAAGAGAGGCTCAGATATTCCGTGTGGTTTTGCGTGTCCTCCGGAATGTTGTGCGCATGCGAAATGCTGTTTAGGTGCTTGCAGAACTAAGCTGGCAAGACAGGGAGGCAGAGTTCCCCGGAAACAGGGAGGCAGAGCTCGGGACTCACTGCTTTGCTCCGGTATTGCCAAGGCAACACATGGAACTTCACCTGGAAGATGTCAGGGGTCAGCTATGGGCTCATTGTGAAGTCACCTGGTGTGGCTCATCAGTGCTCTGGGCCATTCCTCCCCTCCTCTTTCTCTACCTTATGTACGTATGTATGTATGTATGTATTTTCTTTGAGACAGCATCTCACAAAAAGTAAAAAGTAGTAATAATAAAAAAAGAAAAAAAGAGCATCTCACTGTCGCCCAGGCTGGAGTGCAGTGGCACAATCATGGTTCACCTGTTACTTCGATCTCCTGGTTCAAGAGATTCTCCGACCTTGTGTTTTCCTTGTCAAGGAGCTGAGCCGGGTAGACAGCGTTATGTGCAAGGTCCACTGCCTGTGCCTGCAGGGTCTGATTACTGGTGCAGAGCCCACATTTTAGCTTTGCACTGGCTTTGTTCTGAAACTTCGCCCAGCACCTGCCACTGTGAACAGGTGGTGCTCCATCAAGAGGTGGTGCTGTCGTGTCCTAGTCAAGGTGCCAGTCAGGGGGGTCCCTGTTCATCCTCATTGATTCTGATGTCCAGATTCTTACAGAGAATTTTTTTCTTTATGTAAAGTAGGTTTCATTGTGTTCACCTTGAAAACAACTCACTGATGGGAAAAAACACACAGTGTTGACTGCAAATGGAGTGACCTCATGTTTTCATTTCAAACTGGGAGTCGGGAAACTGGACCTTCAGGGCAGAGAACCTGTGCTTTGCAGTTGCCTGGAGGACCAGAAGTCCACAGGAAGAAGGGGCCGGTTGAATATATGCATGGACGGTTGCTTATGGGGCAAATAATTCCTGGGGCTCTGTCTCCCTCTCTTCCCCACCCCTCCTGTCCAGCAGTTTTAGTGTTTCGAGCCTTGCTGTTCTAAGGAAGCAAGAGCAGCAGCAGCGTCATCCCCTTGGAAGCACATTAGAACGCAGTGCAATCGAAGGAAACTGTGCAGCCACACTAGGGTTTAGGAAAACGTTAATTCTTCTGCCGTCTTACAGGGACTGGCTGCAAAAACCAAAATGAAGAAAAGCAGCATTAGCATAGACTATTGTATACCCCAAAGAAGGGTTGTGCTTTCAGCACCAGCATGGGCCAGGACGATTCTGATTTTAGAAAACCAAACTTTTTCTTCTTTCTTTCTTTCTTTCTTTCTTTCTTTCTTTCTTTCTTTCTTTTTTTTTTGAGACTCACTTTCATTTTTGTTGCTCAGGCTGGAGTGCAATGGTGCGATGTCGGCTCACTGCAACCTCCGCCTCCTGGGTTCAAGCGATTCTCCTGCCTTAGCCTCCAGAGTAGCTGGGATTACAGCCATCCGCCACCATGCCCACCTAATTTTTTGTATTTTTAGTAGAGACAAGGTTTCTCCATGTTGGTCAGGCTGGTTTTGAACTTTTGACCTCAGGTGATCCGTCCGCCTTGGCCTCCCAGAGTGCTGTGATTACAGGTGTGAGCCACTGCGCCCGGCCAGAAAACCAAACTTTTAAAGCTTTGGGAGAGCACCCGCCCTGCCCTAGGGGAATACTGGGTGTAGAAGCCCAGCATGGCTCTTGGCCGACTTCATTGGCTCTCTTCACTGTTTTGGTTTTGGTTTTTCTGGTTGTTTTGAGTCAGGGTCTTGCTCTGTTGCCCAGGCTGGATGGAGTCCAGTGGAACCATCATAGCTCACTGCAGCCTCCAACTCCTGGGCTCAAGTAATCCTCCCATCTCTGGAGTAGATGTGTGCCACCACGCCCAGTTCAGTTTTCTCTCGTTTTTGTGTGGAGGCTGAACACAGAGGTTCCCTGAGGAAAGCTGATTGGAGCTGGAGTTCTAGAACTTCTCACTGTCAAGTAAAGAACCCTACTGAGAAGCTGAGCCTGGAAGCTTCTTCGCACCCCTGAGCACCTTTCCTGAGCCACGTGTAGCCCACTTGAAGGCATCTGCAGACCTGGAGAGTGGGGAGGGGAGGGGCAGCAGACCCAGGTGCCAGACCAGCCTTGGCCCAGGCCCAAGGCAGGCGGCTTTGCACGGTGCCGTGGGGAGTGGAAAGGCCCACCTCTCCTCTCCCAGCTCCTCTTTTTTGTGGACAGCTGACCTCAGGTAAAAGTGGGCCATGCTCAGCCTCAGTTTTCTCCTCTCTAAAAGGAGGGGAACCCCTGGCAGCATTGTGTGTGGAGTCTGCAGGGCCTCGGAGATTGCTGGACACATAGACAGTGCTCAACAGATTGGAACTGGAGGTCTCTCAGAACATGTCTGGGCCTGCTTTAGCATCTTTGCAATGTCCATATGCCCTTCTCTCCCTCTATAGCTGCCCTTCAGCCTCAGCGTCAGTCTGCCCCCCAGCTTCCCTCTCTCTCTTTTCTCCCTCTCTACCCCCTCCTTCTCCCTTCTTCCTCTCCCTTTCCCTCCCACGGTTTTTCTTTTACAGTTTGAGGTATGTGCGTGCGTGTGTGTGCGTGCCATCCGTCCGTCCTTCCTTCCTCCTCCTCCCTCCTTTCCTTTCTTTTTTTTTTTTTTTTTTTTTTTTTGCTTTCCTTTCTTTTTGTTAAGAGACAGGGTCTCACTATATTGACCACACTGGTCTTGAACTGCTGGACTGACATAATCCCATCTCAGCCTCCCAACATGCTGGGATTATAGGTGTGAGCCATTGTAGCTGGCCAATTTCTACACTATAAAATTAATCCATTCTAAGCGTACAGTTCAGTGATTTATAGTGAGTTCAAAGGTGTTCATCCTTCATCAGGATCCAATTTTGGACCCTTTCCATCACTCCCAGAAGATTCTTTGTATTCTTCCATCCCGTCCGGTTCCCACCAAAGCCCCAGGCAACCAAAATTCTCCTTTCTGTCTCTGGATTTGCCTCTTTTGGACACTCCCTGTCCATGGACTCTTGCAGTATGTGGCGTTCTGTGACTGGGTTTTTGACTCTGCATCATGTTTTCGGGATTCCTCCACATTGCAGGTGATATCGGTACTCCATTCTCTTCCGGTGCCAAGTGCTGGTCCATGGTGCGGATCAACCACATGGTACTGACCAGTGTGTCAGCTGATGTACGATCTCAGTGCTCTCCCATGCTGCCCTGACAAGAGTGCTTCCCACTCTTATGGACACACGAAGGGGTCCCAGCTCTGGGAGTGACTAGCTCTGTGGTTTGTGGGGAGGCTGGTTGCGTAAATCCTGAGAGCATCAACTCTGTCACTTGTGAGCAGGGATTGTTAGCATAGGATTGTTCAAAAAAATCTGATAAGCCAAATATTTTAAAAATGTGTTTCATGTTGCCTCTCTGTGACCTCAGGAAGTCACTGTCAATTCTTGTCATGTGGACAAAAATCTCCAACTTCCTTAAATTGACAGTTCAAGGGACAGAGGCTTCTGGAAGTATGTTCTCCATGTGGTTCTTGTGAAGACAAAACGTGCAGTGTGCACATGTCCCATCCTGCCCTCCCAGCAGGGTGACATGCGGAAGGAACATAGGAAGCAACCCTGTTTTGGTAGCGGGTAGGCTCACAGGAGAGTGGGCGCTGGGCTGCACTGAGGCCATTCCTTCTCTTGCTTGGCTTTCCCTTTGGCCAAGTGGAGACAGCAGCAGGTGGCCAGACTGTGTTGGGCTTGGCCGCATGCTTGATCTGCTGTATTGGGGGTGTCGCCTCATGCCCCTGTGCCCAGCTCCTCGTGGTTGGGTGGGTCTCCTTCACCCTTTTGTCCTTACTGGCTCAGGGCCTGTGTGCCTGGCCAACAGAATGTGTGGCAGATTCCCCGGATCCTTCTTGGGCCAGGCGGGGGGTGCCTTCTCTAGGGCTGTGCAGCCTCAGATGGTGGTGGCACCTGTCCCCATGTATGGATCAGGCCACTGGGGCATCGGGGTCACCGTCAGTCAGCAGAACAACTGAAATTGGGTAGTCCTGGATACTTCCTTAGAGAGCAAGAGCACTGAGCAAGCTCAGGGCTTAAATCAGGAGTTTTAAGGTCACGAGCTGGCTGGGACTGGGTTGTTGCCAACACCCATGGCAGCTGAAGACTACTTAAGAAATGCCTGCATGTGGGACTTGCAGGGAGCCTGGAATTCACAATCCCTACCATATAGTAGATCAAGCCTTGACTACTAAGGAAGGAGGGGTTATGGTCATCTGCAGGAAAGTATCTCAGTAGTGAGGAACTCATCATAGTATGTGGTATATATAGCCTTTGTTTCTTCTCCAGACTTTTACAGCAAGTTCAGCATGGCTTCATCCAAAGACCTGTCTGGGGTAAGCAAGCAAGCAGGAAGCAAAAAGCCTAAATAAGAGAAGTTGAAGACAACACTCCTTCGTGCCTGATTTTTGCTAGGAAAACATTGCCACAGGAGAACCACAGAGGGCCGGCACATTCTCGAGGCCACCTTCAGAGGTTTCAGTTCTGCGTGAGAGAAACCGTCCACTGGGATGCACTTTTAGTTGCACAGGGAAGGAAATCAGAAACCAAGCAAGAGAGCTGGGGGCATGAAAAGAGCTGCGTCATTTTCTTGACTGAAATTTCACCAGGTGGCACTGGGTGTTGAGATACACATCACTGAGCAATATCAGGTCACACAGTACAGGAGTATTGTTTCTGTCACTTCCGAATTGGTGTGCTTGACCCCAACAGTTATTTTGTGTGTATTAGGTGGGCAAACCCGAGTGGGTATTGTTGGGTTTCCATAGCAACGAGGCGGCAGGACGGGGGTGCGGGTTTTTAACCGTCATCCTCTGTGGTTTGGGTGCATGATGTCTGAGCCATTGGCCATCTTCTCTTGTCGCCCACATCTCCCCGGGTCTGGAATCTGACCAGAAAGGCAACCACATTTGCTCATCTGAAAAGTCCTAAGGTCAGAGAGCTCCCGCCCTCATGAAACCATCACTATGGGGCAGATGATGAGCAAACAACACTCCCAAAGCATCATGCATGCGCCCCCTGCCATCTTCTCCCTCTTGTCTGTGTCCCCAGCCCAAGCACAGAGCTGCTTTCTGTCCCTGTAGGTCACTGTGCATTTTCTGGACTTGTATGTAGATGGATTCCTGCAGCAGGTGCTCTGTTCCACCTGGCTCCTGTCTCGGAATAACCATTCTGAGATGGGCCCATGTCGTCAGACAGAGCGAGAGCTCATTCCTTTGCATTGCTGAGTAGTAGTGCAGTGTTGGGTTGTAAATTACATGCTGGTGGCATTTTGTGTTAATATTAGAGGCTCGTTTTTAGAAAACAGTTGCAAGGAGAGCCCATGGGGAGAACAGAGAGCGTCCCATGAAAGATATCTCTTGACACTGACGGAGAGAAGGGCACTCATGCCTGTGCAGGTGTCTGTTTCTAGTGCCATTGAGCTCTAACTTCAACCTTGACTCTGCTTTCTGAGCTTAGATAAGACTTGTTTTCTCCCATATTTGAGTTCATTAGAGACCATCACTTTATCATGGGTGGGAAAAGTTTTCAGGTGATGAAGGGCTGTGGTGTTGACTTGGAAAGAGGACACAGGACTGGACACTTCCTTTCAGGGTACCATTTCTAGGCCCTCTAGATATTTTAATATGTTTTTAAAATTGAGAAAATGTCTGCATATGTATTAGAGGAAGTATTACACAGAAAATACTCTAAATTCAACTCACAGTTGGTTCCCATTTTCAGTTCTTGGGAATATGTTAGAAAACAAAAATTTTAACCTTGGAGTTAAAATCTGTTGCTATTTTCTTTTTCTTTTTGGAGACAGAGTCTCACTCTGTCACCAGGCTGGAGTGCAGTGGCATGATCAAGCAATCCTCCCGCCTCAGCTCCCCAAGTAGCTGGGACTACAGGCATGCACCACCACACCGGCTAATTTTTTGTATTTTTTTTAGAGATGGAGTTTCACCATGTTGCCCAGGCTGTTCTTGAACTCTTGGAATCAAGCGATCTGTCTGCCTCAGCCTCCCAAAGTGCTGGGATTACAGGCATGAGCCACTGCGCTTGGCCATTATTTTTCTATTTTAAAAATCCTTCATCTCTTCCATGCCAGTAAATATGGCAAAATAATACGTATGCAATGATTTTCATAATGCGTAAGTATCGTAGAAGACGAGTTCTTGTGCATGCTTTTGAATTGCTTGATTTGCCATCTCCCTTTGGCTCACATAATGAATAATGAAAACTTCAATTTCTGACTTGGGCCGTCTGACATTCCTAGGAAGGGAAGGAGGAGACAGGCGGGAGACACTGGAAGAGGTGGTAGAATCACAGTAGCTTTTGGTTTTGCTGCATGCCAGACACAGTATGCACTCTCACATTATCCAGGCTGACCCTGAGGCCTGCAGGTCAGACCCCGCAGCATAGGCAGGCAGTTACAGTTGGAGTCCTCCACTCATTGCAGGGCATGCGTTAGCAGACCAATTCGGAATGAGTTATGTGCAGAGGTGAGCACAGAGAGTGTAATGCAGTGGGCCACAGAATCACATGTGGTCTTCAAACATCCTAATGAGGCTGGGTGCAGTAGCTCATGCCTGGAATCTCAGCACTTTGCGAGGCCAAGGTGGGAGGATCGCTTGAGCCCAGGAGTTCAAGACCAGCCTGGGCAACATAGGGAGGCTGTCCCTACAACAAAATTTAAAAACAGGCCAGGCGCAGTGGTTCACACCTGTAATCCCAGCACTTTGGGAGGCTGAGGCAGGTGGATCACGAGTTCAAGATATTGAGACCATCCTGGGTAAGATGGTGAAACCCCATCTCTATTAAAAATACCAAAAACATTAGCCGGGTGTGGTGGCGGGTGCCTGTAGTCCCAGCTACTTGGGAGGCTGAGGCAAGAGAATAGCTGAACCTGGGAGGTGGAGGTTGCAGTGGGCCGAGATTGCGCCACTGCACTGCAGTCTGGGCGACAGAGCGAGACTCTGTCACAACAACAACAACAACAACAACAACAAACCAAACAAAAACACAATTAGCTGGGTGTGGTAGTGCATGCCTGTAGTCCTAGCTACTGGGAGGCTGAGGTGGGGGGATCACTTGAGCCTGGGAGTTCCAGACTGTAGTGAACTGTGATGGTGCCACCACACTCCAGCCTGGGTGGCAGAGTGAGACCTTGTCTGTAAAATAAAATAAAAACATCCTGATGATGTGTGGTAATGCTGTGTTGTATAGTGTCTGCATGCTGTAGTCATTTAGCAGCTTCAATAAATTTTTCATTTATAACCTCCTAAGATTCCTTTCTTTTAATACTTGTTAAGGCAACATAAATTTAGAGAGTTTAGATCATTTGCCTCCTAACCTGTTGTTTTACTTCATGATTATTGCATTTAGAAAACTTTTTAAATTTTATTTAAAAAAATAAGTAATGCCAAAGTGTTGACATTACAGGTGTGCGCCACCGTGGCTGGCCAGATACATTTTACTTAAACCCCTGAAGATCCACGTGGGATTTGGAGAGAACTCTCTGGGACATTCTCCTGCTGTTTGTTTTTCACCACTGCAGGTCTCCACCTGCCCTGGGGTCCTTGGGAGGTAACCCACCGTGGGGGCACACAGCTACTGACTTGTCCAGATAAATCATAAGCGTGGTGGGCTCCGCAGGTGCCTCCCTCCCTTCTGTCCTTGAATCTGAAGCCAGCACCTTCTTTGATAACACAAATGTCTGTGGTTTAGAGTTTTCAAAGGAATCCCCCCTCTTCCTCTCCCACCACAAGAAAGGCCGCTGTGGGGAGCCGGTAGCTTGCAGGCTGGGTTGTCTGGTCGTTTGAATGCCACAAGAAAGCCAACCTAGCTGCCCTGGCTTGGGGCGAGGTGGAGGACAGAAGCCCTGGATCTGCCTGTCTGTCTGTCTGTCCCTGGCTGTCTGCCCCTCCCCCCCTTCCTCCCTCTTCTCTGCCCCCTTGCTTGGGGGTTGGGTGGGGTCTGTCTTAGGAGGGAGGGAAGGAGGGCAGGGAGGGAGAAAGCTGGAATTTGTCCCCAGAGCTGTCTGCAGCTTTCCGGGAGCCCTTTCGGACAGGATCTGGCTCCTGAGATAGGCTGGATGGCTCCTGCGTGGCAGGGCACCTCGTTAAAAACACCGGCTCAGAGGAGAGTGCTGGTCACTCTTGGGGCCAACCAAGATGTTTGCGTTTGTCCTATGCAAACAGTACAATGTTGTTGGTTTTTAAATACCGTTTTTGGAGGAGTTTCAGTTCTACAGAGAAGTGCAGTGATGGTAAGGATGATTCTCACCTTCCCCACACTGGGCTTCCCTATTGTTTTTTTCTTCCCATTACCATATACCCTTGCCATCTCCTGTTTTAACATCTTATATCACTGTGGTATATTTGTCCAAGCAATGAACCAATATTACCACGTTATTTATTGTTAACTAAAGCCCAGATTTTGTTCCTATTTCCTTAGTTTCCCATTAATGTCCTTTGCTGTCCTGGGATTCCATCCAGGATATGACATGCCTTTTTTTTTTTCTTTTTTTGAGACAAGGTCTCTCTCTGTTTCCCAGGCTGGAGTCTAGTGGCGTGATCACAGCTTACTGTGGCCTCTGCCTCCTTGGTTTAAGGGATCCTCCAGCCTCAGCCTCCTGAGAAGCTGGGATTACAGGCCTGCACTACTACGCCTGGCTAATTGTTTTGTGTTTTTACTGGAGTTGGGGTTTTACCATGTTGTCCAGGCTGGTCCTGAACTCCTGACCTCAAGTGATCTACCCGCCTCAACCTCCCAAAGTGCTGGGATTACAGGCATGAGCCACTGTGCCCAGCCCACATGACATTTAGTCTTCCTGTCACGTTAGGCGCCTCTTGGCTGTGACAGTTATTGATGACTCTGACCTTTTTGAGGAGTACTGGTCAGGAATTTTGTAGACTGTGCCCCTGTTGGGAGTCATCTGATGATTTTCTCATGATAGAATGAGGTTATGGTTTTTTGTGAAGAAGACCACAGACCATTCTCATTACACATGATATGTTTTGTTTTTTTAGCTTTGATTTTCTAACTTTTCTTAACTGTAGGAAGTAATGAAGATTTTCCACAATTCCTATGCTTTGGAAAATTTCCCTTGATAGTGAAATTTCCTTAGGGAAAAAATGATTTTTCTGCTGAAAGTGTTCTGGCAGAGAAACTTTGTTACTGATATATTAGTGATCAGAGCTGCTGAGTTATAGCACATTTATAGAGATAATTGTCCAGCCAGGAGGGTCTGCTAAGTATGTCCTGTGGATATGTTATTTATCTTATTCTGTGCTGTTGTACACTCTAAAAATAAATATTTTAGGCTGGGCAGGGTGGCTTATGCCTGTAATCCCAGTACATTGAGAGGCCAAAGCTGGAAGAACTCTTGAGCCCTGGAGTTCAAGACCAGCCTGGACAACGTAGTGAGACCGCATCTCCACCAAAAATTTAAAAATTAGCTGGGCATGGAGGTGTGCATCTGTGATCCCAGCTACTTGGGAGGCTGAGGCAGGAGGATCACTTGAGCTTGGGAGGTTGAGGCTGCAGTGAGTCATGATCACACCACTGTACTCCAGCCTGGGCCACAGAGCAAGACCCTGTCTCAAAAAAATAAAAAAATTAAGGCCAGGCACAGTGGCTCACGCCTGTGTAATCTCAGCACTTTGGGAGACCAAGACTGGCAAATCACCTGAGGTCAGGAGTTCGAGACCAGCCTGGCCAACATGGTGAAACACTGTCTCTACTAAAAAAATACAACAAAATTAGCTGGGTGTGGTGGTGGGCACCTGTAATCCCAGCTACTCGGGAGGCTGAGGAATGAGAATTCTTGAAGCCGGGAGGCAGAGGTTGCAGTGAGCCAAGATTGCACCATTGCACTCCAGCCTGGGTGACAGGTGAAACTCTGTCTCTAAATAAATAAATAAATAAATTTAAAAATTTTTTGGATTTCAAAATAGTGTTTGAAAGTACTTGGCAAGGTCGGGCGCAGTGGCTCAAGCCTGTAACCCCAGCACTTTTGGAGGCCGAGGTGGGTGGATCATGAGGTCGGGAGATTGACACCATCCTGGCTTAACATGGTGAAACCCTGCCTCTACTAAAAATACAAAAAATTAGCCGCGTGTGGTGGCGGGCACCTGTAGTCCCAACTACTCAGAAGGCTGAGGCGGGGGAATCACTTGAACTTGGGAGGTGGAGGTTGCAGTGAGCCAAGACTGCGCCACTGCGCTCCAGCCTGGGCAACAGAGCAAGACTCTATCTCAAAAAAAAAAAAACCCAAAAAACAAAAAAAGTACTTGCTGAATTGGTCTGCTGCTGCATTTCTCAACTCCCACTCTTGCTCAGTACCATCACCTCCAGTCTCCTGATGTTAGGTTTGCAAGTTAAAGTATTTCTCTAGCGTGGGAGTTGGCAAGTGTCTTCTGTTAGGAGCCAATAAATGTTTTCTGTTTGGGCCACTTGTCCTCTGTGGGACTCCTCAGGGTTGTCGCAGTAGCAGGAAGCCACCATGGCGGGTGTGTACGTGAAGGTTGTGGCTGTGTTCCACTGAATCTTTATTCACCAAGCAGGTAGCAGGCCGGGTTTAGCCCTCAGGCTGGAGCTGGCCGACCTTTACTTGATTGCAGAAACGCATACTGCCAGGACATTTTTTTGTTTTTGTTTTGCTTTGTGAGGGAGTCTGGCTCATTTGGCCCATGTTTATGGGGCACTTACTCTGTTGGAAGGCAGCTTACTAAGTGCTGTGTTGCTAAGGAACGTTTTGGAGAGATTTAGACCCACCCAGTAAACCTGACCAAGAAGCCAGCCTGAGCAGTTAGACGGGGTCCCAGTTCTCTGTAACTTCTATCCCTGCTTCCTGCTGGAACAGCTCACTTTTGAAATGGCAGGGGAGTCATTCCAAGCTAGCATCCCCTATCCCACCCCGTCACCTGCCCCACCCGCCTTTTTGTTTTTTTCTGGAAAACAAATAAAGGCTTTTATTGTATCTACATGGGAAGGATGAGGGGTGGTAGCTTCCATAGTCAAAGGACTCAGAGCCAGGGGCTGGCCCTCACCTCTGCGCGCAGCAGCCTGCGCTGGCTTCCAACACCCTCCTTTCTGCCCATCTCTGCTGCTCTCTGGTGTCACCCTGTCTGCTGCAGACAGTCCCTCTTCATGAGTTGAGAAACACCATTCCTGGCAGCTGCAATGTCGCAACCCCTTCCTCTACATTTTGTGGAATGAACACAGCTATGTAATGCGCTGCCCACATCAATACATGTTAACATTCCTATTTATTTTTTAGGAATGTTCTAGCGCCGCAGGGGTGCCCTTGAGCCTCCCGCAGCCCCGCAAATACAGGGCTGTCTTGAATGTTCATACTGTAGATTAGATTAGCCTCTATTTGGCCTTTATGTAAATGGCATCATCCAGTATGGACCCTTTTGTGTCTAGCTTTTTTCAGTCATTATTACATTTGTGAGATTCATGGTGTTTCTGGTGGCAGTTGTAGTTTATTCATTTTTATTGCTGTGAACCTCAGTTTGTTTGTTTTTGTTTTTTGTTTTTGAGACAGGATCTTGCTCTGCTGTCCAGGCTGGAGTACAGTGGCGCCATCAGGGCTCACTGTAGCCTCAAACTCCTGGGCTCAAGCCATCCTCCTATCCTCTTGCCTCAGCCTCGAGAGTGGCTGGGACCACAGGTGCATCCACCACGCACAGCTGATTATTTTTTATAGATGTGGGGTGTTGATATTTTGCCCAGGCTGCTCTTGAACTCCTGACCTCGGGCATGAGCCACTGCCTCCAGCCTGTGTGTTTTTTAAAAAGAATTCTTAGGAGGCTGGAGCTGGAGAAGCACTTGAACCGACGAGGCGGAGGTTGCAGTGAGCTGAGATCACACCATTTCACTCCAGCCTGGGTGACAGAGCAAGACTCTGTCTGGAAAAAAAAAAAAAAAAAAAAAAGGAATTCCTAGTGGCCTTTACCTTCGTGTGGTCCCTTTCATCTTTCCGCAGAGATGAGCCATGCTGAACATGGACTTGGCATCTGTGCCGCCTCTGAGCCCATGCTTGGCTGTTCTGTGGTTGGCATCTGCTTCCAGAGAATTCCTCGTTTTCCCACAGTCCCTTTGCAGCTGTTTCGTGGAGCGTGGGGACGCAAGCTGGCTGCTGCAGCAAGCTCTGATGGCTGTGAAAGTTTGAGACAAGTCTCATAGGTGGAATCTAGGCTCTAGACAGCCCACCTTTTGAAAGGACAGTTGAGCCACCAGAATATCACCTTCGATCTGTTGGTTTTTCTCAGTGTGGTTTCCAGAAGCCTGGAACCATTGTTATTGTTCTGTGCTTGTCTTGGTGTCAACTCAGCATCCGTGAAACCCGACTAACCTCTTTCTAGTATGAGGCTGGCAAACCAGGCTCATAATGTTCAACCCCAGTGAAGAGGAACTAAACCTCAAAAATTGTTGTACCGCAAATCTATTGGCCTTTTATTGGTTGGGGTTTTGTTTTTATTGCAAGAGAGGTGACTGTTACGGTGTTTGAGGGGCACTCACTTTAGGGCCTTTCAGGCACCAGGCCAGGCCTGATGGATGAGAATGCTGTGTCATAAACAGTCTTCTGCAGTGAGTGACCATGCCGTGTTGGAATGCGGTGCACACCAAAGGAAGGTAGGACTTTCAGTGGTTGTCACAGTAGCTGTGTGACTCCAGATCTGACTTGAAAATGTCAACATACTCTCCAGAGAATCAGCTCCGATGAACGTAAGAGACATAGTGTTATGGGGGTGTCTGGATAAATTGAACTCCAATAAAAGGGAAAAGAGGGGGTTGGAGGAATAATGAATGAGGGAAACACTTTAATTGGGAGCAGAACTTGCTAAACGGCCAGTTGCATAAAGTGTCCTGTCCTAAGAAGTCCTGGTGCAAGTCTCAGCCAGTCCTAAAATATGGATGATACCTAGGAGTTCTTTTCTTTAGCTGTCATCCTTACTAGCGATTTTGGAGTCTTCATTCTGGTAATGCCTAAATGCTTGTGTTACGTTACATGTGGCAACAGCTCTACACAACATTCCCTAGTCTATTGGACAATTAACGTTGGCCAATCCTTTTCTGTTGATTTGTTTCCATTTGATTTACTCATATCCTAACAAAATTATTTTTTGGTTGTTTCTCTTTGCTTTCATCCTTTGCATCTGTGGCTGCATTTCTCCCCACCTGCTATGCCCAGGGAAGGGGAGGAAGGAGAAATACATTATGGAGATAGCACTCTAGGGCCTGTTTACCAACAGCCTGAAAAGCTTATATTCTCAGCAGGTCAATACCCCCCATGTCTTAGGAAAAATGTTGTATGGATTCGTAATCAAAACACGTTGCATGGATTTGCAGATCCACATTTGCAAATTCCCCACTGTATAGCGAGGCCATCGAGGAGCCTGAATTTGAGTAGCCCTTGTGGCTGTTGATATGTTGCTAAGTAAAGTCAGGTATCTAATGAAAAGCATGTTCTAAGTGTCTAAGTATTTAAGTGCTACATGTCTAGGTGATAAAATTCTCTTTTTGCGGGGATATGAGGAGAGGAATTAGGCGGAGGCTTTATCATGTGCTGATTTGCGCAGGTTGCCTCGTATCTCTGGGATGAATAAAGTGTCCTTTGGCCAATCTTTTAGCTTCCTGAATCAGTTTATCAACAAGATGGGGACATTCAGGTGTATCTGCCAGAGTTAGGGGGAGCTTTGAAGAGTAACATATGCTGAGAACCAGCTGATGATCTGCGTGAGTGCAGCATTCCGTGAAGGACATTGTATTATTAACTCCTGGGATGCCTGGATTCCTTTCCATTCGTCCACTTTGTTCACCTAAAGGGCCAGAGCAAACAACTGTCCACTCAGGTAAATGTTCCCACCCCAAAAAGACCGTTTGCATCCTCCAGGAGCTAACAGTACAGCTGGACTGACCCACGAGTCTCCTGGACGGCATTGTGGCAGAAACAGAGCGTGGGCGCGTTGGGCAGCATCTCTCCTGCCTCACTTGGCATGGCCTATCTGGGAATCTAGAGTCTGGAGCGTCCCACAGCAGCTTCCTTTGGCAGATGGTGCAGGACTGCTGCAGGCCCTCCAGGATGCATCCGCGGACCCAGGAAGATGGGAGTGTGGATCTCTGTGCCTGAGCACAGAGGCTGGGAGGAGAGGCGGCAGGCAGTGGCTGGCAGGGGCAGTCTATGTGGGAGCTTCTGTGCACTCCCACCTCCGCTTCACCTCCTGTTGATCTTGCCTCCCTCTGCAGCACGCTCCGCCCTCGTTCCCCAGCATCCTCCCCACGATTCACCCTGAAACACACCTTTGCATGGCATTGAATTCAGAGGCTGCCCATGTGGGACCAGGCCTGCAGCTTCCCTGTGGGGG
The DNA here is from genome assembly GCA_963573385.1 of Cacajao melanocephalus. Taxonomy (NCBI): domain Eukaryota; kingdom Metazoa; phylum Chordata; class Mammalia; order Primates; family Pitheciidae; genus Cacajao; species Cacajao melanocephalus. The sequence goes on along the minus strand of CAUYLG010011675.1, from coordinate 21,035 downwards.
TGCTGGTGGCTTTGTGGTACTTCCTAAGCTGGGCAGGCGTGGCTAGGAGTTTGAGCAGTAACCAAAGTTTTCCTTCTGCTGAGTGCTCCTGGGGTCGGTCCCTCTGGGGTGGTGGCAGGCAGCTTTACACATCGCCTTAGAACATGTCTACATTGGCTCCTGGATCAAGAACCTTTTGCCATCAATGTAGGGCTGAGTGCCACCACCGCCACACATGCCCTGTCCAGGTGTCTCGCTCTGGGGTGGAAGGAAGCACTCATGGGAAGAGGAAGCTTCCTCATCACATTAACTCCAGGTAATTTAAGAGAACTTTGCCAATCTCTTCCCTAGCTTATAGGTACAATGAAGATAACACCAGCAGACAAGATACTCTTTCTTGAGTTTAAAAGGCATCAAAATAGTTGCATGCAATTTAGCAGGGAATAGATGCATTCAGTTGTATTTAAGAGAGTGTCTGTTACTGTACAGTTTTTAAAAACAGATTGAAGTAGAGCAGGTGCTTCTCACACACAGTTTTGGTGGAAAGGGTTGGGGAAAGCTGAACGGGGAGTGCTGCTGCGCCTGAGTAGAGATGGACGCTTGGGAGGCGAGCACCCTGGACCTCGGGTGTTATTATCTCTCTCACACCTGGTGGGCATCTTGGGGCCAGCCTGGGCTATGTGGCAGCTCTACGGGCTCATTCCTGTCTGCAGCACCCGGGGGGGTGCTGCTCACTGTGTAGACCGAAGCCCAGCCAGCAGAGGCGCCCACTTGCTGATCTTCTTGCACACCTGCCTTTCTGCTACGAGCTTTCATTTTCTTTTATTGATTGGTTGGTTGTCATTTTCTTTTATTGATTAATTGGTGGGTTGGTTGACAGGGTCTCGCTCTGTCACTGGAGTGCAGTGGCACATTTATGGTTCTCTGCAGCCTTGACCTCCTGGGCTCAAGTGATCCTCCCATCTCCTGAGTAGCCAGCATGCCCAGCTAATTTTTTTGTAGAGATAGGGTCTCCCTATGGTGCCCAGGCTGGTCTTGAACTCCTAGGCTTAAGTCATCCACCTGCCTCAGCCTCCCAAAGTGCCTGCCTTACAGGCATGAGCCACCGCTCCCAGCCTATTTTTGTTAAATTATGTGCTACTACTTACTTACAGGGTGACAGTAGAACAGTACAGCATCACATATTGGCTGTCAGCTAGACTGAGAGATTCATATGCTACATAATTCAAGCTTTTATAGATCCAAACTGCTGTAGATTACTCAGTGTCGTGAACTTAGGGGTCTGCTGTGTTAACCAAACCTGTGAATGCCAAACTCAAGATAGCTTTCTTTGAGTGATATGATCTTTCTCTTCTGCTATAACTGTTTAAATTTTTTAAAATAGTTCCCGAATTTAAAAGGAGTTTTAGGACATTTAGCAAAATGCTTTACACATATAGTGCTTATTGTTTTGAGTACGGTTGGGGAAAATTATAAGTATGGCTCAATTTTACAAGTCTTGGGTATTTGGTCATGCATTTGTTTACTCAGGAAATATTTGCTTATTATATGATATGATTTGGCTGTGTCCCTACCCAAATCTCATCTTGAATTGTAGTTCCCATAATCCCCACATGTCGTGGGAGGGACCTGGTGGGAGGTAATTGAATCATCAGGGGGGTGGTTTCCCCCATGCTATTCTTGTGATAGTGAGTTCTCATGAGATCTGATAGTTTTGTAAGGGGCTTCCCCCTTCTCTTGGTTCTCATTCTTCTCTTTCCTGCTGCCATGTGAGGAAGGATGTGTTTGCTTTCCCTTTGGCCATGATTATAAGTTTCCTGAGGTCTTCCCAGCCCTGCGGAACTGTGAGTCAATTAAACCTTTTACCTTTATAAATTACTCGGTCTTGGGGAATTTCTTCATAGCCGCGTGAGAACGGACTAATACATTATATAAGCCAGGATCTGTGCCAGGCAGTTCGGGAAGACCTCCGGGAAGAGGCATTTGCTTTGATTGGGTGTATCACAGTGCAACCTCACTTCATTGTTTCCTGACATTATTTTTGAATTTACAATTAAATAGTTGCCATAAGTTTATTTTAGTAGTCAACCCAAAGTAAGGAGAGACCAACTTTAATTTTGCAACCACAAAGGATTGATCATTTAAAAATTGCCCGTCAAATTATGTACTCCAGTGAATATTTTATAATTCACTCACTGGAGAGGGGCATCACATTTATCCCCAGGGTTGTGTGTCTAACGGAAATAGATAAATTTGCATCAATGAACTGTTATTCATATTAGTGTCTATCAGTCAAGATGGAAGACAGATGTGTTTATTATAAAAACTGGGTGCTTTTAATGGCATTGATTTAAATACATATTCTGGGTGCCCCTCAAATGGCAGCAGAGAAGGGCACCGCCCTCCATGTGGTTTAGGTCACTGTGTTTCTTCTGGTGACTGTAACTTTCCATGCATTATTTCCTGTGGGCTAAGTTACCAATAACCTCCTGAGTGTGTGTGGCAGTAAACGACAGGCCACATCACTGGAGCTTTGGTATGGCCACTTCTCTAATCCTTCTGAAAAGTCACTGCAGATTATGAAGTGAGGTAGCAGCCTGCTCCCTGGTTGCTCCAGGAGAGTTTGCCCTCCCCTATGGTTGTACAGTGGGCCAGCATTGTTGTTTGGCTTCCTGGCTCATATGCCCCTTCTCTGTGGCACTCTGTGTCCTTATGAAAGTGACTTAAGCTGGGCGGGGTGGTGCACGCCTGTGATCCCAGCACTTTGGGAGGCCAAAGCGGGCAGATCACTTGAGCTCAGGGAGCTCGTGACCAGCCTGGGCAACGTAGGGGGGTCTCGTCTCTACAAAAAATATAGAAATTAGCCAGGTGTGGTGGCACACAGCTATAGTCCCAGCTACTCAGGAGGCTGAGGTGGGAGGATCACTTGAGCCCAGGAAGTCAAGGCTGCAGTGAGCCAAGATCGTGCCACTGCACTCTAGCCTGGGCTAGTGGGTAAGATCCTGTGTCAAAAACAAAACCAGAAAACCTGCACCTGGTATTGATAAGTCTTAACGGGAGGGTCCCTGTCTCTAATCACAGCCTTCTGGAGGTCAGCCAGATCCCTTTGTTTCCAGCCCCCTGGTAGACCAGGGTGGCCTCATGATCCCCTCTTTGTCAGTCTCGTCTTTTGCTCTCTCTTTTTTTTAGAGACAGAGTCTTACTCTGTCGCCCAGACTGGAACGCAGTGGCAGAAACACAGCTTACTGCAGCCTCCGTCTCCTGGGCTCAAGTGGTCTTCCCAGTGTAGGTGGAACTACTGGCACACTCCCCCAAGCTTGGCTAATGTGTTTAGTTTTTGTGGAGATCGGGTCTTGCTATATGGCCCAGGCTGGTCTCGAACTCATGGTGTTAAGCAATCCTCCTGCCTTGGCTTGCCAAAGTATTAGGATTATAGGTGTGAGCCACCATGCCTGGCCTCCTCTTTTTATTTTATTTTGACGTCATTGTAGCTTCACATGGCAATACAGAGAGATGTTGTGGGTTCTGTACCCAGGTTCCCCACATGGCAACAGTACCTTCTTTGTAATATGATGGTAACAATGTTTCAACTAGGATGTTGCCCCCCCCTTTTTTTTTTTTTTTTTTTTTGGATAGAGTCCCATTCTGTCATCCAGGCTGGAGTGCAGTGGCATGATCATGGCTGACTACAGCCTCAACCTCAACCTCCTGGGCCCAAGCGATCCTCTTGTGTAGCTGGGACCACAGGTGTGCACCACCACACCTGACACATTTTTGTATTTTTTGTAGAGATGGGGTGTTGCTGCATTGCCCAGGCTGGTCTTAAACTCCTGGTCTCCAGTGGTCCTTCTGCCTTTGGCCTCCCGAAGTGCTGGGATTTTACAGGCGTGATATTGACATAGAGACAGTCAAGACACAAGACATTTCCATCCCAAGAGGTTCTCTCACGTTGCCCTGTTTAACTCCTCTCTTGCTATTATAAAGATATAAAGTTCAAAACTTTATTATGTAGTAAAACTCAATTGTTGACTGTTTAAACTGGAATTTAACTGAGAGCCAAGGATCTTCCCCAGGTGACTGAAGTCTGTTGTATCCCTTCAACTTCTAGTTTTGAATTAACAGGAGTTCAGTGTATTTGGAGAGAGGCCTGTCACTACCTTGTTCTGTTCCGTTAAAGAGTTATGGTCCCGTAGAGAGGGCACGCTCGTTAAAAGCAGTCTCTCGTGAAGTGGATCAAGATGTGTTGGAATGTAAGGCATGACTGCTAGCTGCTGAGCAATTCACATACTTTGGAGGAGGTTAGTGCCCATGAAAAGGTTGATGTGGTAATCAGAAAAAACTCCAGGCTACCTCGGGGCAACATATTCGGCTAATGCTTTAATTGGAACATTTAATTAACCAGACTTTTCCCATGCTTTGCATTTAAGAAGGATCCTTCACTTTCTGCCTTGGCAGGGGAGAGGGGACCAAAGATATTACCCTCTGATTCCCAGACCACGTGCAGGCGTTTTCTAGCTGAGATTAGTCTAGCTCCTTGCTGGCTTTTCATGGCATCTGAGGCTTAGTTCTTATTGCCACCACCTTGAAGGTGTGCTCTGAGCTGAGTCTACCAAAGGTTTTCTCTTTCTGTTATGTCCACCTTCCTTCTGGAATAAGCTGTGACTTCCCGTCACACCTTATTAGTGCAAAAATTTGTATGAATTGCAATTTTAAAGACTGTCAAATTTGACCTGCTATAAAAATGATGATTGTAATTTGTCATGGCAGAATTGTAAAGCTCGAAGAGATCTTTAGGATTGAACTGATTGTTTTTTGGATAAGGAAACTGAGGCCCAGAAAGGGGCACTGGTTTGCCTCTAATGTGTGTGTGTAACTCTGGGGAGAGCTGGAAATGCACCCTCTTTAGCCAGTGGTGCCCATGCAAGTTAACAATGGATGGATGTAGACCTACTATGTGCCACACTCTGCATTCCCCGGTATGCAGCGGAACCAATCTAGAAAAGCTGGCATCTTCATAGCCTTGAGAGTATGCTTCTCAGTGGGATTGTGGATAGTTTCCTCTTTAATAGGAAAGCCTGTTTTTATATAGATGTATTTCTTGGGTGCTGACAGACCCCGCACCACCAGCTCCTAAGCGAGCCCGTGTTTTCTGCTTGGGACAGGATCCAGAAGCATCCCGTGGAGGGGTCGGGCACCCCAGATCCACCTGCGGGGACTCCAGGAGAGGCGTGGGGAGCAGCTGATGAGCCCCCAGCTGCAGATTCTTCAGAGCACTGAGGCTTGGGTCTCATTCTGGTCTCATTCTGGGATGTTCAGTGGCCACACCAGCAGTTCTTTGTGCTTACTCGGTAGCCCGTCTCTGGTAGCTAGTAGAAGCTACATCAGTTTCATAGGGCTGTCATAACAGTACTTACCACAAAGCTTAAAGCAACAGGAATGTATTGTCTCATAGTAAAGAGACCTGGAGGTCAGAAGTCTGCGATCAGGGTGTCTGCAGAGCCTCCCTCTGAAGGCTCTAGGGGAAGATCGGTCCTTGCTTTTCCTGCTTCTGTGACTCCAGGCATTCCTTGACTTGCAGATGCATCATGCCAATCTCTGCCTCCATCTCCACATAGTTCTCCCCTGTTTATCTGTGTCCAAATTTCTCTCATCTTTTGTGGCCGCTGTCATTGGATTAGGACTCTCTGTAATCCAGGATGATATTATCATCGCCAGTTACACCTGCAATGATCCTATTTCCAAATAAGGCCACATGCACAGGTTCTGGAGGTGAGACTTCAGCATATCTTTTTGGGAGACATAATTCAGCCCCATAGCAAAGGGTAATACGATGTTTTGAGAGAGGATCTATGTACGGAAAAGTGCTCACATTATAGCATAGACATTGATGAATTTTCACATAGCAAACCATACTCGTGACCCCACCCAGATGAAGGGATAGAAGAGATAGTCTTAGAACACAGATACCAAATTCCTTGCCTTATAGAGAAAGCCTCTCTTGGAGAGCATTTTCCCAAGGCTCATTAGTCTAGTTCGTGCTTTTAGGGTGAAATCAGGTATGTTGTTGACACTTCAGACCAGGTGCACTGTGATAAAATACCCAAGGATGTGGGTATTATACTGCAAAGTACAAAGGACAGATTCACTCTTTAACCCCAGTGTCTTCCTAAGAACTCTATTGTAAAGCATATTGTTATAAACTAAATTGCATTTTGAATAGGAATAATTAGATTTAAGTTAGAGATTCTGCCAAAAATCGCTTTATCAGATAAATGTTGGATGTGAGCAGTTACATCATAAAAGAAGAAATATGCCACTCAGAAAAGAAAGAACAAAAACTAAAAATAAAGAAGAAATGCCACTCAAAGATGTGACTGCCAGTTTAGGAGAGGCTTTGGCTCTCGGGCCATTGCTTCGTGTTTCCATTTTGGGTTCGTCGTCTATGAAGGGGAAGGGTGTCTGGATGGCTCTCTGGGTTGGATAGCGGGAGGAGACCACAGCCCACATCTAGTTCCAGCCTCTTGTCACACAGTTGAGGGACAGGAGCCCAGCTGAGATTGACGTGCTGAAGGCACCTGGACGGGGATCACAGTCGCCATCCCTTTACCTTGCATTTTCTCGTGTTTCAAAGCTGTGGTGCCCACTGATTCCAGCCCTGCTTTTCTTGTGAAAGTCACACACACAGAGTGACCGTCACAGCAACCCACTGATCTTCATGGCCCTCAGTTTGCTTTCCTGTAAAACTGAGAAAGAAATACTTGATCCTCTGATATTAGTAATGGGGGAGAGGGGAAGACGTCAGTTCCGAAAGGTGCCGTCTTCCTGGAGAACATGCGACTTGAATGAAGCCCTGATAGAGCCCTGACCTCTCATCCTACGATTGTTCTTAAGAGAGGGAATCACAGCTGGGAGACAGGGAGTTGAGAACTTCCGCTGTAGTGGTTTGAGCAACACAGGATGGCCATATTTAAATTGGGATTGTACTGTGGAGAGTTATATTAAGTTAATAAGGTCAGGAGAAACAAACATGGGAGTTGGACCTCGCTGCAGCCTCCTCCTTGGTGATTTTATTTGGAGTAAATGGCACGTGTAATCTTAGTGTGTTTCATGTCAGAACCCCGGCAAAGAATGCCACGGGTAAGTCTGCAGCGTGTTTCAGGGCATCTTTTTAAAGGAGATCCAAAAAATTAAAATTTATCTTTTCCTTTTTAATTGTGACTATTTTAAATTTTGTTATTTTAAAAATTACATATGTGTAAGTGGTCCACTCTTTAAAAAAAAAAAGGCATCCTATCATATCTTGGCACCCTCGATGTCAAAATGCGATGAAAGGGCCTTTGCTCATTGTGTTAGGCATTTTAGCCCTGTTCAGAGTCTGTCACTGTTACCTGCACTTACTTTGTATTTAGAATTTAAGGGCAGAATTTTTTTTTTAATCGGTCATGGAAAATAGCTGATGCCTCAATTTTTGAACTCGATAAAAATCCCAAATATTCCCATATTAATCCAAACAGATAATTTTTGTTTTTGCATCAGATTTTGTTCCTAAAAGGACTGAATACAATACAGGATGTGGAGTGAAATGAGGCTGCTACTGTTTCAGAAACAGCTTTGAAGCTGAGGCTTTTTGCCAAGGAAAGCGGGAGCTGCCAGCCCCGGGAAGAAGTGATGGACCCATCCTTGACTTGCAGGACCATGGGGTGTGTCAGTCGCCTCGTCGCCTCGCCCTTCAAACTCTTGCCCACTGCGAACTAGGCACACGCTTAACTCAGTGTTGTGGCAGATGGATGACTACTGTGGGTTTTAACTTGGAAAAAGCAGAGGTGGGCAGATTCCGCCATCCCGGCAGAAGGTTGCACACCCCCATCCCCACCCCCACCGAAACGCATTCAAAGCTTCCTAAGTTGCTCGGCTTTAGCTGAGGCTGAGTGCTGCTGTCTCAGAAGAATTAATTAGTTTGAATGGGATTCCTTTTTTAAAGACTTAAGAATGTTTCCTTTTTTTTTTTTTTTTTTTTTAGCACAACTGAATGAACTTGGGAAAAATAAATGCTTTTCATTTGAGAGTTGTCTGCTGGAAAAAGTCAACAAAGGGCTTCTGGGATTTGTTCAGTGTTGTCTTGATTAGAATGGCATAAATCTTAAGTACTTTCAGAGGAGGCTTACAAATTAGAGAATAGTTTGGCTGTTTTGGTTTGATTCTAACAAGAGTTCAGCATGGAGAAATAATACCACTGATGAGATGAGGAATGTGTTTAGCATAATAAAAAACTACCTCTGTGTAGTCCCATTTTTAGGGCAGATGCAATTTGTGTGTTAAAAACATAAACATAGACAGTATCATTTTTCTTTGCTTGTTTCTCAGACACATTAATAGACTATAGCCCTCAATGGTTTTATATTTTAATTACACAAGTGAACAAAGTTTTGCTCTTTAGAACTATTCTGTTGGGTGTTGGTTTTTAAGTTACAAACATTGAAGAAAAAATCATCTGGACTTCTATAATGATGAGTCTTGAGACATGTCAGTGCTTTCTGGGAAGAGTCGTTCCATTTTTCTAACTGCCTCACTGGGGATCCTGGACCGGAGTGTTTGCCCCTGGGATGCAGCGTGGTCCTGAATGGCCCACTCCTGCCCAAGTGGCTGTGCTATTCCTGGCCTCTGTGACTCTTCAGGTCTTTCTCTCCCAGATGCATGGTTAGCTGCTGCATCCCCAGGCATCCTGTCTTTGTTTAAGGCCAGAAGAAAAGGGAAAGGGTGGTACCAGACATTTCTGCCCCTTTGATTGCAGAGACAAAGGCTGTCTTCAAGCCTGCAGCTGACTTCTGCTTCTCCCCTATCCGCCGGGACCGCACACGCCACCCTGCACTGCAAGGGGGCACGAAGCTGCTCCAGTCTCCGTGGTGGATTCAGATATTAAGGAGAGGAGGGCTAAAAGCTGCCAGGGATCCTCCGATATTAGTAATGGGGGAGAGAGGACGACATCAGTTCCAAAAGGTGCAATCTTCCTGTAGAACATGGGACTTGCATAAAGCCCTGATAGAGAGATCAACTTTGAAGAGGCAGAAAGAGGACATGCAGGTACCCAGCCTGCTTTCACTTAGTTTTAAAAGCAAAAAGATTGCCAACATTTGCGGACACAGGGAGGTTACCCACCCCACCCCCCACATTCTAGATTTTTAGCTGCATTAAACACATTGCAAAATCTGTGTATCCTGGGTGCTCACTTTCCCATGCCGGACATGGGGTAGTGCCTGCTCCTTCAGAGGGGAGGACCCTGCCCCTTTGCCATGAGTTCCAGTGCTCGAGGCTGTAGACCCCATCTTGAGGGCATATGTTCTGTGCATGCAGCCCCTCCACTGGCAGCAGCCCCTCCCCGGCCCTGCGAGCCCCGGGACGTGCACTCCAGGGCTTTTTGTTTTCCCTGTGATGCCTTCTTAGGCTCTGCTGCCGAGGCTGTGACAAAGGCATCACTGAAAAGAGTTTCTCAAAAAAGAAAGATAGCCCTTGTGATGGGTGAGATCATCCGTATGCTACCCAATAAAAAGTCAGAGGCTTGAGGGGCCCTCCGAGTTCACTCCAGAGAAAGGTGCAGCAGCCTCGCTCGGAGCCCCTCTAGGCCTCCCCGACGTTGCATGGTGGCGGCATTAGATTATCTCACAGAGCAAGCCCCATCTCTTTGAAATAGCAGTAGGATGGGAATGTCTATTAAAGTAAACAGCTGTGTGTTCTGAGAAGCGGGGACACTTTGTTCTAGTGGCCAGCAGTTCCTTTTCCTGTTTCTTGATTGCATATCACTTCTTTCAGATAGCCTTTTCACTTTGAAAACTGCGAAATTAAGGTATCCCAGTCATCTCTGTTTAAGCGGGTGCTTCAGTTATATGAAGACTTGCTTTCAAAAGCTCAGTGAGGCTGCGCACGGTAGCTCACCCCTGTAATTCCAGCACTTTGGGAGGCCAAGGCGGGAGGATCACCTGAGGTCAAGAGTTCGAGACCAGCCTGGCCAACATGGCAAAACCCTGTCTCTATTAAAAATATTAAAAAAATAGCTGGGCCTGTTGGTGGGCACCTGTAACCCCAGCTACTCGGGAGGCTGAGGCAGAAGAATCGCTTTGAACCCAAGAGGCGGAGGTTAAAGTAAACCGGGACCACGCCACTGCACTCCAGCCTAGGCGACAAATGTGAAACTCTGTCTCAAAAAAAATAAAAAAGCTTGGTGAGAAGGGGTGAGAATCTGGGTAGGTCTGTGTTCTGGGTTGGCTGGAAGGCTGCTGGGGGTGCTTTGACTGGACAATTCTTGATACTTCTAAAATGGACATGAGGCCGGGCACGGTGGCTCATGCTTGTAATCTCAGCATTTTGGGAGCCTGACGTGGGTGGATCACCTGAGGTCAGGAGTTTGAGACCAGCCTGGCCAACATGGTGAAACCTCATCTCTACTGAAAATACAAAAGTAGCTGGGTGTGGTGGCGGGCACCTGTAATCTCAGCTACTTGGGAGGCTGAGGCAGGAAGAATTGCTTGAACCTGGGAGACGGAGGTTGCAGTGAGCTGAGATTGTGCCACTGCACTCCATCCTGGGCGACAGAGCGAGACTCCATCTCAACAACAACAGCAACAACAAAAAAGATGGACTTGAAAGACCAGGAATATGGTACAGGTTTTGTTTTTCCCTCTCATGGTACTAAGATGAAAGCAGGGCTTTGACAGAAGAACTTCACTTATCTTCGATGATTCTTTTCCTCTCTGTCCATCCTCTCCAGAAACATTGCCTATTGCATTGTGACCAGCTTTTGTATAGGAAAGGAAGAAACCGATATCATTTGGGTTTTGTCGTCAGGGAGACGCTAGTCTTGCTGTGAGAGGAGAAGCTGGTAACTGTCAGCAGGGTTAGGAGCAGAGAGTGGCCATGTGCCCCAGGCACCAGAGAGGCCAGGAGATGGACAGAGTCCCTCCGAGGAGACGGTGGGGTTCAGGGTGGCGTCCTGAGGGCTGAGTGCGGGCAAGCTGGACTTAGTGTGTGTGCACAGCAGCGATGGGGGTACATGGTGTTTCCAGAGGGGACCCAGTAAACAAAGCTCTGCAGGCAAGAAAGACCACTTTCTCTCGGGAGGAAGGACAAAGGGCCTGTTGTTGCGGTGTGTGCTGTTTGGGCAGGGTGGGGATGGTGTCCAGAACAGCAAGGCTTGTTTTGCATGGTGGTGAGTAGGACTTGATTAAATGCAGTAGCCTCCCCTTCCCGCCCCGCCTGATCAAACTGCTCTTCTGCATTGCTCCTAGAGGCGAGAAAGAGGATGATTTGCGTGAGGCCGGCGGCGGCCTGCTTCCTGCCATGGTAAATGTGTGTTACAGGGCAGGGGGTTAAAACGCGACTTTACAGGTGCCTTGGTTTTGTTTTTCTGTTCCACGTGAGCCATGAGTGACCATTTCTAATACGTCGTCCTTTCTCTGGAGTATTGGTTCTCCCCTGGGGGCGATTTTGTCCTCCAGAAGACACGTGGCAACATCTGGAGACATTTGAGTTTGTCACAACTAGGGGCAGGACGGTGCCACTGGCTTCTGGTGGGTGGAGGCCAGGGATGCTGCGGAGGCCCCTGCAATACCCAGGGCAGCCCTCACGGGAAAGAATGATCCGGCCCCAGATGTCAATAGTGCTGAGGTAAAGGGGCGTGATTTGGAGTGTCCTATTGTTTATCCATGTTTTATCTATTGGACATTTGGTAAAATAGCCCGTTTTTAGTTCTTACAGATGGTCCTGGTATGCACATTCTTCTCTGGGTCTTTTGGTTAACATACATGCACATCGCTGAGTTGTAGGTCACTCGGTTTGTTTCCCTAGTCATGGCATTTTTTTTCTTTTGTTAAGGCAGGGTCTCACTCTGTCACCCAGGCTGCAGTGCAGTGGTGATTTTGGCTCACTGCAACCTTCGCCTCCTGGGTTCAAGTGATTCTCTTGACTCAGCCTTCTGAGTAGCTGGGATTACAGGCATGTGCCACCATGCCTGGCTAATTTTTGTATTTTTAGTAGTGATGGTGATGGGGTTTTACCATGTTGGCCAGGCTGGTCTCGAACTCCTGACCTCAAATGATCCACCCACCTTGACCTCCCCAAATGCTGGCATTACAGGCATGAGCCACTGTGGCCAGTCATATCAATTTTGGTATTCACCCCGTATTCAGGGGTTGCAGGTGTAGGCAGGGGCGCAAATGGCCATTGACAGATGAGTGGATAAAGAGAATGTAGAGCATACACACAGTGGAATATTGCTCAGCCTGAAGACGGAAGGAAATCCTGTTACCTGTTGCCACATGGATGAACCTTGAGTCCATGATGTCAGCTGAAATAAGCCAGTCCTACAAGGCAGATACTGTATGGTTCTACCTATGTGACATAGCTGGAATAGTAAAATTCATAGAGGCAGTAATAGAACTCAGGTTGCAAGGGGCAATGGGGGATTGTTCATTGGATACAGTTTCGGTTTTGCAAGTTCTGGAGATCTGTTACGTAACAGTGTGATTATAGTTAATGCTACTGAACTCTGTATAATTAAAATGGTTAAGAGGATAAATTGTATATTATGTTTTTGTTATTGTTGTTAGAGATGGGGTCTCTCTTTGTCACCCAGGCTGGAGTGCACTGTATGATTGTAGGTCACTGTAACCTCAAACTCCTGGATCAAGTGGTCTTCCTGCCTCAGCCTCCCAAGTAGCTGCGATTACGGGGATGTGCCACTGTGCCTGACTAACTTTAACAACAAAACTGTAGAAACTTGGTTTCGTTATATTGCCCAGGCTGCTCTCAAAACTCCTAGCCTGAAGTGATCCTCCTGCACTGACCTCTCAAAGCACTGGAATTACAGACGTGAGCCATCATGCCCGGCCTATGTCATATGTTTTTGAAAATCACAGTTTAAAATAAAAAAGCATTGCAGTGCTCTCGTCCTTGCGGCATCTTGCTCCTTGCAGCCGTTCTGGAGTGTGTGGGTGGCACTGTCTACTCTACGCTCCGTCTCCCCGGCTGCACAGGCAGGCTGAGGGCAGCTGAACACTTGTACGGACCCCTTTTCCATCAGTGTTTCATCAGGAAGTAGAGGCGCTGTGAGTGTCTTGGGGCAAGGAGTTTATTAAAGGAATCAGAACATACGTGATTGTGGACAGAGGTTCGCAGGGAGAGTTGGGAGGTCCTGCACAGTTGGTCACACCCCCAGTGCCTTCAAGAACCCGTCCATCTCGCTTGGGGAGGGGATGCTCTGGAAGCCCCAGGGGAGGCTGGCCCTCCCAGGTCTGAGCCAAGCAGTGGGCTGAGGCCACTGTTGGGGGGTCACAGGCCCCTCAGTTGGGAAGAAGACAGGGATGTGAAGCGGTGCAGGGTGCAGTGTCAAGTCAGGCTGGAGCCTGCCGGACACCTCTGCAGCCGTTTCTTGCCCCATGTGACTGTGATGTGACCTGATGGGATAGTGGCTGCTGTGTCACCTCTACTTTCAAACCTCGGGCAGCTTCCTCTTTTGATCCAGTCTAACAAAGAACCATATAGGAACGAAGATTGTGGAAAACACAGTTCCCGTTTTAGCCAGAATGGCTGGTATTATACTTGAAGTTAGAAACCTGACCTGTGACGTACTCCCAGTCTCCAAAGGGCCAGCTGGGTAAATGTGTACCATTCCTTCATTATTCCTTGCTTGATTGTAAATACACGGTATTTAAACCGTGACACATTTTACAGAGGTATTTGTATCTTAGCCTGAGAGTTTAGCTATCATTTAAATCATGACTTTTCTGCGGGGAAAGGTGGCCTGGTTTCCACATAATCTACTTAGGCTAAAACTTTTCTAAAACAGCCCATTTATAAACTGCAACTTTCTGCATTTATGAAGTTCTCCGTAATGCTTTAGTAGCTAAAGATGGGGAAAAGGAAACTTTAAGCTAGGTTTAAAGTAAACAATAAGAGTATCTAGGGTAACTAAGCTTTTGGGTTATTTCAGACAATCTTACATAAAAGGGCTTAGAAACTACTCTACCTAAATAACTCTAAGTACTGTAAGTCGAGAGGGTTCCTTTTACCACTTAAGCTCTGGTTTCCTCACATTATGATGAAAAGGGTTAGTTTGTCACTGCTCCTGAGAGTGGAGCAGCTAGCCTAGGTTCCACTGGCAGTTTGGACATGAACAAATTATAACAGCAGCAGAGTAAGTTGTAACTGTGCTTGTAGCATACTTCAGAGTTCGCAACATATTTTCATAATTGTTTCACTGTGATTGTCCTGGTTGTCCTAGGGTGTAAGACAACCAGCTCTTACCACCGTTTTTTGGGGTGATAAAACCAAAAATAGGAAGCATTACCCAAGATCGTGTACTTAAGTGGTGGAGGCAGGCCTTGAAGACCAGATCACTTCTCATCTTTTGAAACGTTCGGTGGTGCCCCCACCCTCTGATGTGATTATTCCCTGTCGGCCACCAGGGGGCTCCTGTGCATGTCTGTCACTGCACTTGCCTCATGGAATTTGTATCAGCCAGGATCCAGTTAGGAGACAGAAACCACACAGTAGTTGGAACAGGAGTGCTTCATAGGAAGCGAGATTTGGCGCATTGACCGAATCCCACCATGCCCTCGTGCTTACGCCTTTTCTGTTTACAAAATCAAGGTTGAACAATCGCCACAGAGTTCCTGTGCATGCAAAGCTCAACATATTTACACTATGACTCTTTGTGAAAAAGTCTGCTTACCCCCAATGTAAAGAACTTAACTTACGACAGGTTATTGTCTATTATGGACCAATTATTAACTAGTGTCTACTACAGGTAAGGAGAGCTCTAAAGAATACAGGAATAGCAGATACAGGGAGCGGTCACCCCGCCACCAAGGGCTGCGGTGCAGAGTACCTGAGGAAGGAAGAATTTGGAACTATTCTCCCCAACCCCTCCAAAGCCGAGATTCGGATCTTGGTGGGGGATGGTCCACTGGGTAGTGAGAAACTCGCTGAGGGCCAAGGCTGGCTGGAGAGCCAGGGAGCTGCCCCTAGCATGCCAGTGAAGCTCACTAGGAAGCTGGCCGGAGTGTCTGTGGGACTCAGTGGAAAGCCACCAAGGAATTGTCTCTAAAACCCACTGGGAAGCTGCCCACCAGAGCACCAGTGGAACTTAGGCAGCTGTCCTTGGAGCCACTGTGTGTGCCATGTGACTGCCAGGTCCCACTGGAGCAGGCGGGGAGGAAAGCACACTGGAATTATGAAGGCAAGCCCTTTCCACCACCCGCGTGCCTCTACTGCCCTCTGCTGACGGTGCTCACCAGGTGCCAACCAGCGCTGGAGAAACGCCCACAGGGTCCTGCTCCAGGATCACCACATGGGCAGTGAAGGTGCATCTGGGGTGCAGAGGCAATGCATCAGTGACTGGCAGTGTTGCAACAGGTTGTCTTCAGATCTGCAGTGTGAATTCCTCTGACACACGATGGTGTTCCAGAAATCCTCCCTGAACGTCGCTCTCCATTAACCATCTCTTAAGTGGATCTTGGCCTGTGCTTGGTGATGGTCAGGACCTGGCCAAGTCCCGAGGCCCCAGGACCTTTGCTGCATGTGGAGAGGAGGCACACACCTCTGGGCTCTATGCTGCCGTCCCTCCAGGAAGACTATCACCCCATGCCACAGAACACACACTCCTCCTCCGGTCCCAAACAGTTGACCTGCATTCTGAGGCTGCAGCTCCTACCTGCCTGGGGCGCATTCCACCCCTGCCTGTTTCTCCCAGTCACTCCTGGGACAGTCGGCTTGCCTTCCATTGCTCTGTAGAAATGCTGTCTGCCAACTCAGTCTCCGCCGCCTCCAGATCGTCACCTCATCTCCTGATGGCGACATCTTTGATGGACTCTGCCCTCCATGTTTTTGGGAGCCACGTGCCCCCTTTTCACCTTGCCGATGACCCAGTCATAGGCTTTCTATCATGCCACCTCCTTAGCCTGTGTGTCCGTTAGCATGGATTTGTCACCTGGTGCAGCCACATCCTCGTCCTGGTTCTGTCCTCATGCCTCATCCTCGCTCCTCTCTACCATGGGGCCTCATGCGGCCCAGCCCTCATTTTAGGGAGAGATGAAACAGGTATTCGACCTTTGTGGGCTAAATGCCTTCTTGAGCATCTAGTTCCAAACACACGAGGAGAGTTTTTGGTTTATTTTGTTAGCATTATTTATTATTATTTGGTATATATTTCTTAAGAGATGGGAGTCTCACTGTGTTACCCAGACAGCAGTGCGGTAGCTCGTCACAGGCATGCTCATAGCACACTGCAGCCTCCAACTCCTGGGCTCAGGTGATCCCGTCTCAGCCTCCTGAGGAGCTTTTTTGGAGTTTTATCATTTTTCTTGCTTTCTTACTATTTTTGTCAACTATGAGGGAAGGAATTTTTTCTTTCCTAATAGAGATTTAATTGGTACTTTGGAAGGCCAATACAGAGCTGTTTCAGTTTGTACCCTGTTCTTAATGTCCTTACAGAAAAGCTAAAGAGCTGTGTCGTTGGATTCTTTTCCAGGTGCTCCAGCAACTTTCCAGCCGAAAACTTAGAGGCAGATTTTCCTTAAGAGGCTAGGAATTGTTATGACTTTTTGAAGTCTCAGCAGGTTTGAATGGTGGTTTCCATCTTTAGGAGCACGAGTCTGTCTCAGCGCGAAACTTCAGTGTAGATGACATGTTCTCAGGATATTTCACAACTTGCTGCCTTGCTGGATGGGCTACGTTTCCAAGTGCCAGTACCTTCAGATGTTGACGAGCTGTCACATCAGAAGTCACAGTCACTCACCATTATCAGCAACACTGCATACGCAAGTTTTCAGCTTTTCATAGCACATTAACAAAGCGATTGGGAAGACCGACTGCCATGACCAGATGGGTTCCAGGCTGCATGTCTTTCTGATAGGGAGAGCCAGGATCAAGGAGTGCTTTTTCTTCTGAAAAGGTTCTACTTAAAAACAACCCATGGGCTCACACCTACAATACCAGCACTTTGGGAGGCCAAAGCAGGAGGTCAAAGCAGGAGGATCGCTTGAGGCCTGGAGATTGAGACCAGTCTGACCAACATGCTGAGACCTCGTCTCTACAAAAAATAAAAATAAAAAATTAGCTGGGTGTGGTGACACATGCCTGTAGTCCCAGCTTCTTGGGAGGCTGAGGCAGGAGGATGCCTTGAGCCTGGGAGTTCAAGGTCCAGTGAGCTGTGATCGCACCACTGCACTCCAACCTGTGTGACAGAGCGAGACCCTGTCTCAAAAATTAAAAAACAGACCTGTGAGTAGAAGTAATTTAAGCTGTTCAAGACATATTAAATGCATGACCATGACTCCAAATTGCCAGTCAGTACGCTTTGTGTTGTAGGATATGAAAACTGTCCACCCAGCCTGGCACCCAAGACAGTCAAAGCCTCTCATAAAATATATACCAAAAAACAACCCACAAATGATTTCACTGCTTTAAAAAAAAAGCGTTTCTGCCTAAAAAATGGAATGAGGTGGGATTCTCTCCTTAAAAATGTTTACAGAACTACTAAAAACCTTGTATTTACAATATAGTTGCTGAAAGTATTCCCCTGGCATATACGAGAAGGGAGACAGGGACCGCTGAGCAGCGTGTGATAGTCATCAGGTTTCTTTCTCTCCTGCTTCCTGGGAGCCTGGACTCTGCTCGCATTTATGCTCCACTTCCTGCAGGTCAGTGTCTCACCTTCGTGCTGAGCCACTTCAGCGCATTTGCCCTTTGTGCCCCCTTTTCTCTCTCCTCCCTGAGGATTTATCCTTTCCTGCTGCCTTTTTGGGCTTCATTTCCACTTTTGCAGAAGCAGGATGAGCCGACAGCCTGGCGGACCTCCAGGCTCTGGCTTGGCCACCCATAGGGCTAAGCTGACCTTGCCCTTGGTCATCTTGCCGGTGCCTGGTGCCTGCTGGCCGAGAGCCTTGTGAGTCTGGGTGCGCTGCAACTCCCTTTCCCATCCCAGCCTCTGGGACCGCAGCAGCTGCCAGGCTTTTTTTTTTTTTTTTTTAAGTCTCAACACATTTGGGTGGGGATTTCCATCTTCTAGGGGCTTCCCTGTTAGTAGAGCACAAGTCTGTCTCACGAAGAACCTTCAGGGTAGACAAGGTGTTCTCATCTATTTCCCAATGTGCCTCCTTTCTGGATGAGTCAGGTTTCCTTTCTGCAGACGCTCAGCTCAATTAGAATGAGTAAGAGTTAAATTCAGCAGACTGAGAGGTGACTTCCGTGCTTGTCCTGTCGGACAAAAGGCATTTCCTCGTCATGCAGTTATTTTATCTCTGGAAGGTGAAGCATCGTTAAGGTGGTCAGAATTGATCAATTGCGGATGTGACTCATGGCCCTTGAAATATGATATTGGACTTTTAAAAAGCTGCTTTTTCTCCTTTCATTTTGATCTCTGGTCACTGATTTTCCATATCCCTCAAACTGAAATCCCTGCGGCAGGTGACATGGTCAGGTCTTCCTTCCCAGCCTCTGGAGTTGGTGCATTACTCCCGTGATTTTCTCTGCCGGTGTTGGCTGGGGCCTTTGTTTCCCCAAGAGTTCTGCAGAGATGTGGGGGTAATTCCCATCAGGGTCGTTGTCCTTGTCGTTTTATTCTTATTGCCAAAGAAGTTCATTTGTGTGTGACTATAAGACAAGTCTCCCAGAAGCAGCTGCTGTAGCGATGAGTTCATTCCCCCATTGCCTCGGCTGCCTTCGTCGGGCCCCCACCGCCTGCAGGAGAGTGTCCAGATTCCCATTCCAGGGCAGGTTCCTTCTCTTCCCCCTCAGCTACCCTATCTACAGACACTCCCCTGCACACACATTCATGCCTCAGGCCTCCTGCCTCCACGCCCTTCTTCACAGGGAAGCCTCTGGAAGGCCTTCCCAGCCTTTCTAGTTGCTGTTTCTATTTGGAGGCCTTCTTATCTCCACCCTGAGACAAAGGGGCACGTCCCCTTCATGCTGCCACTGCAGGGACCCCGGTTGTTTTCAGCGTGAACCTGCCTCCCCCGCTGCACTCAGGATGCCCTCGCCCTCATGGGACTTCATTCGGATTGTCTCTTCAATGAAGTATCAACAACTTTGTTCCAGAAAAAACTTTGATTAACTGTGTTTTTTTCTTGCTGTTCCTAGAGAAAACATTTCCATGAGAACAATGAGGCATTCTGCACATTAGGAGATGTTGAACTCTAGTTGGGCCGTAAGAGTGAGTTTCCGTACAGAAAATCAGTTAATAACTCAGGCAACAGTATTTGGCCTGGTGTGTGGACTTGGTGCTTTGGGTCTGTGAGTGCCCACAGCATGGCACCTGGGCCGGCATCGTCGTAGGTTGGGGGTGAGTGACTTCCTAGCTTGTTGTAGAGGGACTTTTGAGGTTACAGCAAGCAAGACCAAAGATTTTTCCTAAGTACTGCAGGACAGAACTGCCTCTTTGGTGGCTCTGGCACTCCCCACACACTAGGCAGTTGTCACTAATCAGTGCAGTGCCAAGTGCTTCCTTACGTTGTAGACCTGGGGCTATGACAACATGAGCATCATTGTGGTGCCATCACTCATGTGCCACCTCAGGGATGCCGCAGTCCCAGTCCTTATCTTGGGAGAACGTGTGCCAACTGTAGTGTGCTGTCCACCAACTTTAAGCCTAATTAATTCCACCGAACTTGAGGAGTTCAGTGAGGCAAAGAGAATAGAATGGAGCTTTTCAAAGCTGCTGCTGCTTTTCTGACTACTTTCCCCATAGCACCATAAACATGTAGAGGTGCTTTCTGTGGACGAGGAAGCCCCGGGTAAAAATGAAGAGTTTATCTCCCAAAGCAAAACACATTCCTGCTGGGAAATGTAGGTGGAGTGTGGTGGGGAAGGCAGATAGGTGTTGTGGAATGCAGTCTTCGTATCTGGAGGGGAAGCTTTGGGAATCTTTGCAGATGAGAAGAAACAACATCGTGCTATCCTTTGTAGTGAAGTCGGAGAGCGTTTCTGAGAGAACCCCACGCAGTCACCACTGAGTCAGACACAGAACTGTGTCACCGTGAAAAAGTGCTGCTGTAAAAGCTGTCCCAAGACCCTGCAAGCCGTTATTCATCATGGTTTTGCCTAAAGAGTTTCCTCTGATACTCAAATTCAAAGATATCATTGTGGAGAGAAGGACACAATTTCATTTATTTTTGTTTTTATTTTTTTGAGACAGGGTCTCACTCTGTCACCCAGGCTGGAGTGGAGTAGCATGATAATGGCTCACTGCAACCTCAACCTTCTGAGCTCAAATCCTCCTCCTGCCTTAGGCTCCTGAGTAGCTGGGTGCCACCGTATCTGGCTAACTTTTTACCTTTTTTTGTTTTGTAGAGATAGGATTTCTTTTGCTATATTACCCAGGCTAGTCTTGAACTCCTGGACTCAAGTGATTCTTCCACCTTGGCCTCCCAAAGTGCTGGGATTGCAGGCGTGAGCCACCGCACCCGATCCCCTGTTTTTAGATATTGAGGAACGTATAACTTTTTATTGTGGTAAAATATACATAACATGAATTTACCTTCTTAATTACTTTAAAGTGTACCGTGCAGTGATGTGTTAAGTACATTTACATTGTTGTCGAGCCATCCCCACTGTCCATTTTCAGAACTTGCCGTCTTCCCCAGCTGAACCTCTCTGCCCATTAACACTAACTTCCTGGAGAGATCCAAGATGGCCGATTAACAACAGCTCAGGATTGTAGCTCCCAGTGAAAGCGCAGAGAGCGAGTGGACGCCGCAGTTTCAGACGAATTTTTGTTGCCCACAGACTGGGAGATTCCCAGCGGAGGAGCCACACGGGTCGCCAGCGCGACTTTTTTGGCCGGCGCGGCTGTTTTGCCGGCGCCCCGACATGCCGCTTCTCAGCTCGGAGTATATGGGACGGGGTGCCCTTTGAGTCCGGCTCGGCTGGTCCCAACCCCACAAGGAGAACAGCAATTGGAAGCGCTGAGGACTGAGAGTTTCACAGTAAGCACAGCTGAACCGGGAAGGTCCAGCTGTGTGGGGAAGGGGCATCCGCCAAAGGAAAACTAAGAAACAGAAAAAACT